>OV884044.1:21410000-21612500 GCA_930367265.1 Catocala fraxini
ATACATGTCCATGCACACAAATGTTTGACTTGTGCAGGAATCGAACCCGCGATCAGGCGTGGCAGTTGGTTACACGAACCACTACTTTCTTTTTTCTTTGCTTCTATAGGTCCTACTAGCCGACCGCTGTTTACTTAAAGTATGAAACCTACTTAGCCCCTCAAAGCATCGTCATAACCCTTATCATAAGCAAAGGTACTTCCTCAATAGTCAGCGTCAATGCCAGTCATCAGTCATGATTAGCTCTTTTTCTAAGTGCGTTGAGTTTGTAAATCATCAGCGTCTCATTTCAGTTTGCAATGATCAAAGCGTTGGATTATATTGCGACCTCTTTAGACTGTGATTATGTTGCGTTTGTAGTTTGTCTGAAGTCAAGGAATCTAATAGAGCTTTTATAAAGCATACTGTAGTAATACGTACGAATATTTTCTATGAAGTCCATTCTGTGATTATTATTTGCCATTTGTAAAAATATTTTTTGCATGCATAGCAAATAAGCAATGCATGCTTAATTAGCCCAGTAAAAAAATTGTTCCAAAAAGTGTTCGATTCAGAAAGGTCTTTCGAGTTTTATTTGTCTGTCAGGATGTTTTCGGTAACATCGTGAAGTTTGGAATTATTTTCGATAGACGACAAAATACTAATTATTTAATTTGAATATATACGCTTGCACACAAGCGTATATATTCAAAAGCTTACAGAAATATTATAATTATATTATTTCATTACAGTTTTAATATGTTAATACAGTTCTTAGATTCAGTACTAATGATTCGAAATTATGTGCGTATTGATTGACAATTATCGCCTGCTTAGTGCCTCGGAGAGCACGTTAAGCCGTTGGTCCCGGCTGCCATGAACATCTATGGCAGTCGTTATTGGGAAAGTCAGTACCCTCTAATATCCTGACACTGGTCTAGCCTTAGGGTATCGTTAGCCTTCGGGTTGCGGAGGTCAGGTGGCAGCCGCTCCGTGTAAAAACTGATATCCAGTCAAATCCAGTTAGACCAGAAAAGCCGACCCCAAGTGACTTGGGAATAATAAAGGCTAAGAGAGAAGAAGAAGATTTAGTACTAATGATATAATATGCCTGTTCTATAACAAAAACGTGCCATAGGCATTTAGGATACTTTATAAGGAACTCAGTTATATACTCTAAACTAAATTTATCATAATATCTGCAGCAGGCTGTGTCTATGTATTATCTAATATTAGATAGAAGTGGTTTAACGGTGTTTCACAAAACATAAATAAGGCTTGGAATAATTAAAGTTAAGGCTGATTCTTTCTCAAATCACAGAAGGAACACATAAACAAACATTAGATCCCACCTCCTTATATACGTCATGAAACATAAACCTCATTAGCACTTACAAGTCACGAGCGGCCGTTAACTTAACGCTCGCGTAAACGTTTCCCTCTAATCCGTGGCGCGTATAAAATTCGCTGCGAACGAACGTTAATATACGCGTTAACATTATCAGGAGGTATAATCGTTAAGTGTCGTGTTTGATAAGCCGAATGTCTGAGTTTATTGTTTTGTGTTATGTGAATTGTATGAGTGTGTTTCTTATGGTGTTTGTGTATGAGGCAAGTAGTTTACGCGAGTTAATCATACTGGCTACTTACATTGGTGACTTGCGTCGATTATTTACATATTCCATTCAACCTGTGCAAGAGTTCAAACTTGCGCGCGGTAACTGTCTTGTGTATAAGAGTCAATACAAGCGTCTGATTACCTCGAAGTGCGTACTTGCATAAAAAACAATTAAATTGAAATTAAACTACTATATACGGATTTTATCGCGTTGTTTATTTGACACTTTATTACATAATTTTAAAAAATGTTACACTACTTTTACTTTTAAACTTTACTAATTTTTAAGCTAATTAAATTACTATCAAAATTATTAAAACTATTTACATTTAATTTAATTTTACACTTTCCCCGACGTTTCGGTTGCTTTTCAGCAGCCATGGTCACGGGGAGACTAAGATGGCAGTTGTCTCAATGTTCCAGTGTAGTTATTTTAAAGTACCCGAACATAATTTAATCATTGGTGTTTCTATTTACGCAGAATGAGCTCAAAGTATCATGAAATCTAGCTGTGGTTTGCTTCTTCTTGGGTTTGACTATTTGAATTACTGGATCCCAAGCTGGTGGTGCATTCCAACCATCTTCTCTATTAAAATTAGGATGTTTTTTGATTTCAATAGCCTCGCGAAGCATCCTTGGTAGGAATCGGTGTTCTTTAGCGAGAATCTGTGGTTTGTCAAATCTCAGGTAGTGGTTGGTCCCCTGTTGCACATGTTCACACACAGCAACGCGATAAAATCCGTATATAGTAGTTTAATTTCAATGAATAATATTCGCGTAAACAGAAGACAATATTAAACAATTAAATGTTTAAAATGTGGTTTTTGCGCATAGTGAACCATATATGGGAGGCCAGATTCTCGAGCGGTACATGAATTATCACCGTTCATTTACATATAGCCGATATAATTCATACATTTGTCAATGTCATTAGTAAAATGTGGAAATATTCTGATCACATACACACAACACAATCTAGCCCAAACTAAGCAGAGCTTGTACTATGGGTACTAGACAATGGATAAACATACACATATACTTTTTTTTTGTTTAACACCCAGTTTGTTGGTAAACACCCAGGCCAAGACAAACATCCATGTTCACGCACACAAATGTTTGACTTGTGCGGGATCGAGCCCGCAACCTCTGGCGTAGCAGTCGGTTACACTAACCACTACGCCATCGAGGCCGACAACAAGAAATAAAAATAAAGAGATACATAGAATACGTTGAAAAAATATGACTGTACAAAAAGTAGTAGCTGAAATAATACAGAAGTTAGATAGTATCAAAAATATATATCGCACGGATAACGAAGTGATTGCGTAGCCACTACCCTAGTGCGCTGTGTGTTGTAGGATCAATCACCACAAAGGACAAAATCTGTGTGATATAAAAATAGCAGTTTCTAGACTAGGTATTCTTTTGTTTCGTTGTTCGTTCGTGGTTTCAGTGATGGTAAAGTCCTTCGTGACACAGAAGAGAAGAGACAACAATACCTTGAAGTGAGCTTTGCCATACAAGTATCGGCTTGCTATATTTCCTGCTCCTTAAAAGACCGTGTGCCTTTCTATAGTCCTATGAAGGTCGTAACACTTCATCTTTAATCTCGTAATTACAGTGGAAACGTAAAGTTGAAGATGAAATTTTAATTGCCTCTCCTCTGCCTCCCCTCACCTCACCCCCCTGCCTGTCCTCATTAACACAACATTTGAAGATTTAAACAGTCATCGCTCGCTGATGAGTTGTAAACTTGTAAGTTAATGGTAGGACATCTTTAAGTTACGCTTAGCCAAGAGTTTTTATGGACTTGACAGTGGGTAAATGCATTGTAGCTAGTATAATAAATAATAGTATAGTGCAGGTTATTAAATCATTAATAATACAAAACTGATACGTCAGATTATATGCGTCTTATTTTGCTTAACATATAAAATTCTCATACTGATGAAGTTGTTTTATTTCTCAAGACATTGCGATATCTTAAATGCATAATGTTAGCTGCGATAACTGACATTTTTAAAATAATTTTGATTGATATAATGTTAGTTGCAAATACTGTCATTTTTAGAAATTACACATCCAATTATAGACATATAAAGTGACTTCTTTATAAAGGTAACTGAAATAATTCAGTAAGCTACTAATGTGGTATATACAAAACCAAATATAAAAATCATAAAAATATAAATATTTCATACATTTTTCAAATACAACCAAATTCGTAAATAAACTTATGAAATTACGTAAACATTGTCCATGAAATCTTTAATTAAAACATTTTGAATACTATCAAGGCATACACAATAGCCGTTACAACCCGCATTTAACCCCGTGGTTGCTTGTCACGTTGGCGTAGCGTAACCTCAACATGTTAACGTTAAACACAACAGACATAGGCGTTTTATCTTGTCGTGAAAACAGACAAGTTTTAATGTTTATTAACGGTAGTCTTCCAAGTAATTAGTCACCGAGTGCCGAGTTACATCAAATATTGTGTAAACTTTACGCGACTATCATTTTGCGAGTAACTTTTATTCCTTGAAGTAGTAAGAGGGTTATGATAAGGCGATTACGCATTATAACGATGAATATAAAGTTAGAATATTTGCCTTCCATTAGTGGTATTTACTACAATCGTACATACATAGTCTGACGCGTATATCTCAGAATAGGGTAGGCAGAAGTGTTAGTATATCAACATTATCGTCAACTATAGTTTCAGGTCCCGAGGTATAGTGAACATACCTATTGAAGTTCACCAGGAACAGTTCCAATCTCCATGCTGCTACTGAAAATCATGAAATTTTGCAAATACGTTGTCGGAGCTACAGAAAAGAATTTAGGGTATCTTTCATTTAGAAAAATACTGTTTCCGAGCTAGGGAAGCCGCGGGCAAAAGCTAGTATCTAATAACTTAACCAACAACAAGCCAACCAACGATAGGCAGGCATTAAGCAACTACACGTGTCGACCATTCAATCCGGATGTGTCATTAACAATGATATTGTTAAAATAGTTTATATGAAGAATACAGCGTTTTTGCGTTTTACATATAAAATGGTAATCTCATAAGTCACTCATCTATTATTATATACCAAAACAAAACCACATACTAAAAATCAGTCATATTAAATATAATAAATCACATCGCACGGCAGCGGCGGGTTGCACCGATGCAATATACTTGACACGCCATTTGTCATAGCCGGAGTGTTGCAACAGATTCTTAACCCTGCCAACGCGAACGTTCCCACTGTGCTCGTACTATGAGCTCGAGTAATGTTGACTACCATAGTTATAGGATTATATAGTAGCTCTAGTGATGTTGCCTGCTGCAGTTTTAGGATTATCGTATAGATAGGTCAATAAATTATCATCTAGCAATATACGCACACATTGCTGGAAGGTAATTTATTGACCTACCTAACAGAATCTATGTTTCTAGACAGTCAGACGTATTAGAGAGCAAGCGTATCGGGCTACCAGGCAAATTTTCAAAATCCGTGCTTGTACTGATAATTTCTTCATAAAATATCTTTTACGCCATGGAATGACTCAGCAAAGTTTTCTATCACATAAGTTGCTTTTTAACCGTGTTGCATAGAATACGAGCATATTTTATACATTATTTATAGAAAACATAAAATTATGATATTCTGCTGTTATTAGTTTATGCAGTAGTAATTCTATCCAATTCGATAGAATTGACACCGTTTTGTTTGCATTTTTACATTAAAATGTTGCATTTTTATTACGATACGTATGACATCACTGATGTGAGTACAGATAGGAGTTAACCATACAAATTAATTTTTTCAATACTTATACGTTTAAGCCATTTTTATGAGAATGTTACGAGCTTGGTTTCGAGTAAGAAACATATAAAAAATAACATACATTACATCCATATTTTGATACCAACTTTTTAAAACTATACATATATTATATTTTGTCGGCCTCGATGGCGTAGTGGCTAGTGTAACCAACTGCCACGCCTTACGATTCCCGCACAAGTCAAACATTTGTGTGCATGAACATGGATGTTTGTCTTGGTCTGGGTGTTTCTATGTATAAATGTATAATATAAATATATATACAAAAAAAAAGTATATATGTATACATCCATTGTCTAGTACCCATAGTACAAGCTCTGCTTAGTTTGGGCTAGATGGTGTTGTGTGTATGTGATAGAATATTATTATTATTAAGCCATAGTATACATTTCTATCTTTGACTAAGCAATCAATCACAGTGGTAAGCATTCTTGCCGAAAAATCATCATCAGATCATCTGTACATATATTCTGTAAACACTATTAAATCTTGTACTACAGTCACTACAGTTTAGTGAACTTTAGTAGATCGTAGTAGCGATCTACTAGTGCATGTACTGATTCATAACCCTACCTTGCCAAAAGTAGTGGTACAACGATTCATAACCCTGCCGCTGGTCGTACAACCATTCATAACGCTATCGTGTGTTGAAACTGATCACGTGCTACATACATCGTGGGCGCTTCGAGATTTTTGTGGAAAATATGTGAAAATATCAGAAAGATAAACGAGTTATTTATGAAGGTTGAGTGAAAATTGAATTAAAATTATGGGGTTCTTATTTTTATATATAAGGTCTAGTTTTAACATGTATCATTATATTGTTCGTTTTTTTTAAATAATCAAATCGTCAGCCCAAATCATACAAAGCACCCCCCCTCCACCCTCCCAAAACCAAGTGCACCGTATATTTACTCAGTCTCATAGTCCGATGGGACAGTAACTCGACACGATCAGAGGGATCAGTGCAGGACTTACATGCTTACGGAGGAACGAGGATGTTCCATAATTCTACCAAACAATCAACTTCCTTCCCCTGGGCTGCTACTAAGAATATCTTGACAGAAAACATTGGTATCTTTTTGATAGCCTGGCCCAGTGTCGTCCCGCACTACAGAATCATTCTTTACAAACATTAAAACAACGGACACAAAGAACTTCCAGACTCCAGACAGACAGGACAACTATTTGTGGTGCTCACGTATCTGTAGCTTGTATCTTATGTGGAGGCCAGTCAGTGCATACCGGCGACACTTCGACCCAGTGGCATATTTTGTGTCAACACTCTCCCAATAACGACTGCCATAGATGTTCATGGCAGCCGGGACCGACGGCTTAACGTGCTCTCCGAGGCACGGAGCAGGCGATAATTGTCTATCAATACGCACATAATTTCAAAACGTCATATAACTTCTGACAGTCAGAGGTGCGCGACGTGGTTTCGAACCCGAGACCCTCTGCATTTCAGTCTGTTAGTCTTCCCACTGAGCTATCGCTGCTCAGTGTCCTGCTCACACGATGTTTGTGATGTGAGCTGTGGTGCTCACACAATGTTTGTGTTGTGTGAGGATCGAACCCGCAACACTCAGAGCAGCGGCTATGGCAAGGCAATCTCTTAAATTACTACGCCATTCGTGCAGCATAGAAAGAAGATATAACTCATGCACAGCAGTTGCTTTCAATATTGCTGCGCCACGAGGCATTCGGATACAATATGATATGAAGCAAAGATCTCTTTAGTAGTCAATAATCAACACGACTATAGATATATAAGTAGAAATCCACCATTATCCCGAAATAATTACTTTCGTACTAAAACCAAAATCTCGCATAACTAACACATCGCCCATTAAAGGTCGGTGAAACCATTCTCAATTAAGCAGATTGAACGGAGTTAACGGCGCGGACGTTAAACTGCAGTTAAGTAGTGAATCGGACAGTTTATAGGTTGAGGTGCTCCGTTTTGAGGATATAATGTGATACGGTTTTATTAACGGCCGTTAAGGCTTGTTTTAAAAGCGCTGTGAGATGTTTATTGCACCTGCTACGTACGATTGTGTTTTTGATGGTATTGGAAATTAAATTCATGGATCTAGAAAGATAAGCAAAATATTTATCCCAACACAGGTCATTTCATGCTCAAAAGAATATGCATCCTTCAGGATGCTGCACCGCAGCCTACTGCTCCTCAGCCCGCGGGCCGCGTAGAACCTACGAGCATACGCAAATAAATTATGAAATATTATGTTTACTGAACTTTATAGCAAACGTGTTATGGACAATGATTTTCGGACAAACTATTTTAGGAGAAGAAAGGGAGTACCAATAATTGTAATGAGAGGAACTCACTATATACCCTCTGATTGCCCACGCCAACTTTTAAAATAGTATGTATGTATCTTATGTGGAGGCCAGTCAGTGCAGACCGGCGCCACTTCGACCCAGTGGGATCTTTTGTGTCGACACTCCTAATAACGACTGCCATAGATGTTCATGGCAGCCGGGACCGACGGCTTAATGTGCTCTCCGAGGCACGGAGCAGGCGATAATTGTCAATCAATACGCACATAATTTCGAAAAGTCATAAAATTTCCGAAAGTCAGAGGTGCGCGACGTGGGTTCGAACCCGAGACCCTCTGCATTGCAGTCTGTTGGTCTCCCCACTGAGCTATCGCTGCTTCATGTATACTACATTTGTAAAATTTACAAATATTTATTTGCAAATAAGTTTTTATTTACCTTTGTAAAAGTTAGGACGGCCACCGAGGTTGCTCGATAAGTTCCTCTCTTAACAATAAATATAATATTAAGAAGTGTTGTACTATATCCATAGTAAAATATTATCTATGCTATATATTATACATATATAACTCTTCACTGATCTCTCTCTAGGCAAAAATCACATTATTCCATTACTCTGTTGTTGCATAAACGTTTGATCACATATCAGAATATGTATGTAAAGGTATTAACTTCTCATATCCACAAAAAAAAATGTGGTTCATAATTTTCGTTTTGTGTGTTCTTTGTTAATTAGAAATAGAATTTATTTATTTGCCGTATTGGTACAGTTTAGGTTGTTGGTGTGTCTGTAGTATAAATATTTGTAAAGTTCTCCACGATAAAGCAATAATTTCTAGTGTGGAAGTGGTCTTTTAAAAAAAGCAAATCGTATAATAACAAAGTAAAAATCTAATCCCTATTATCTTACCGGCATAATCCCCATATCTTCTAACAGAACTGTAAGTTAATCATAATCCCCAACTATCCCAATAATAAACAAACGCAATATTATGAGTTCGTGCGCGTCGACCATTAAAACTCGATAAAGGGACGCTGTAGTATGAGTTGTATGACAATTCAATTTGTGCCCCAATAATATCGGCTTACACAATAATGGACAAAGAAATCCGATGGTCGCGCGGCAACCTGAGTAGGTAACCCACGTTCATAATAGGAATACCTCTATAAATAAAATGCGCCCAGAGTTGCGTTAAGGTGCCTTGCTATATACTTCGATTTTTGGGTGGTATGTACGTAAGTTACATAAGCACAACTATTTTTTTTTCTTATATGAATACATCTTAGTCGTGGTTTACATAGTCGGTATTATTAAAATAATAGCAAAAAAAGATAATAAATTGATTTAATTTCCAGCGGCGGAGACTAAGAATTGTTTAGCATAACAGTTACGCAATTAATTTCCTTATCGATATCGCTTTTCAAATCCTCACTAAATATTCGACATTATTTATGTTAATATGTCATTATATTATTAGATCTAGACACAAAAAAAGAACACTAAAAAAAATATTGTGTTGGGCGGCGACATAGGAATTAATAAATATGTAATAAATGACACCAATAGCCCAACAACAATGACCCCGTAGAACTGCCACGCAGAGGCCTCGAGTTCGATCCTAGGGCGATCGACCCCTGACTTTTCCAAGTTAAGTGCGTGTTATTTAATTATCGCTTGCTGCAATAAAAGAAAACATCGTGCGGAAACCTGTGTGTCTGGAAATTCTCCGTAATGTTTTCGAAGATGTATGAAGATTATCAACCTGCACAGGGCCTGTGTCATGTGTGTGTTAGCCCTGACCATTTTCAGAATAAGAAGAGGCCAATAGCCAGCAGTGAGTCTGTTTATTAACAGGGATAAGACTATTTTATTAATAAAAAAATATTTTAATGGTGATCTTAAACAGTTAAATAAATACAATTTACACCTGCATCTTAAATCATCCTCAAATTAATAGACGATATCTCACTATGAACACGGCCCAAGGGTTCCTAAAATAACTGCCGGCGCAAGACGCACCAAAGCATAAACAGGGGTTCGGTAAATGTGGCGCTGTAATAAAAAATATATCTCTCATACTACTGACCGGCACGCGATTATATCAGATATTTGGACAATCTAGTTTTGACCACAGATTTATGTATTTATTAGACAATTATGATAGTAATGAAAGTTCAAAAGCGTGTATAATTTATAACTAGCTTTCAGCCGCAGCTAAAAGATCTTTAGGATAAAGAAAGTGATTTTTTGATCGAAAAGATCTCATAGATACGATGCATTTTTCTGGTCTAATATGTAGTCTATATCACTCACCCAGAAATTATTTCTTGATCTCTATGCGAAAATCACGTCAATCTATTGCTCAATACTGCCTTAATAATGTTGAACTAGCGGTCGCCTTGTGGTCAAAATTCGACCAAAATTCCTAAACTTGCTACTTTGTTTTCTGTTTTTCTCTATTACCTATAAATAAAGTATAGGTAACCATAGTTACAAAGAATTGTACGACGTCAGACGAACAATGTCAAAATACTTCGAACGCGATTCGACTGCCTGTGTCAAATGCATGGTGCTTGTGTGCGTGTAGTGCTTTTTCATCAATTTAATGTATTTCTAATGCATATTTTATAAAATATTAGGATTCGCCCCTCTTTCTCCATATAAACTTTAACTGTGCCAAATTTCATATGCCTCCGACCGCGCAATTTTCGTAAAAAGGGGTACAAAGTTTTTGCTTCACGTATTAATATATAGATATATATATATATAACGTTAATCTGAGAAGTTCAATTCGATTATCCAAGTAAACGAACACAGTTTGAAATAAAGGGACAAATTTTAATTTACTCTGTATAATAAGACTAAGAAAGTTTATAATAAATGTTTAAGTTTATAAGGCTAGTGTGAATGGAACGGTCGCAAGAGGAAGACCTAGGCAAACGTTTCTCGATCAGATCGGTTGAACCGACGGGCGTGTATGAGGAATGTGATGAAAATGAATGAAGCCAGAGAAGTGTGTCAGGATCGTAGCAAATGGAAATCCGTAGTCTCTGCCTACCCCTCTGGGAAACAGGTGTGAATCTATGTAAGTATATAATATCGACGCACATGTTTTGAAAAATATCTTCCATTTGGCACTATATTATATTACGACCTAGCGATGTGCAAATTGGATCCGAATGTATCAAATGCAAATGTAGATATGTAGGTATTGTACACAACTGTTTGAATGCACGGATGGTGTAACGATTTAAGTGGTCTCGCCACTGTCAGTGCGTCGAGTATTGTGGGTCCGATCCCTACACGTAACAAAAATGTGTGTGATCGTTAAATTGTTGTTCTCAGTCGGAATGTTCTTTATGTCCATTGTTTGAAAGTTTGTAAAGAATAATAATAATAATATTCTATCACATACACACAACACCATCTAGCCCCAACTAAGCAGAGCTTGTACTATGGGTACACGACAATGGATAAATATACATATATACTTTTTATTGTAAATATATACATATTATACATACAAACATCCATGTTCATGCACACAAATGTTTGACGTTTGCGGGAATCGAACCCGAGAATGTTTGTTTATTTTACACAGGATAAATTTTTAATGAAGTTGTTAGAAATCATGTTTAAAAAATAAATAATATTATGCAGAACTTAAATTTAAGTTATTCAAATCGGTGCCTGAACCTGCCAAGTGATGGAATGCCAGACATAGTTAAAAACCTATTGTGTCTGGATGCTGGTGTGCCGCTGTGACTCAAAAGGTTATAAACAAACATAATTTAATACAAAGAAACAAATTCTAAACATCCCCCGTACCTGTAATTGGAATTGGAATAATAAATAATTTCTAATTCACATATCGACACACATTATTTCGCAACATACCATCCATTAGCCTTACATTTCGTAACTTGTTAATATAAACAATAAGTTACATAGATTATATACCTACTGTACATAGATATATCAGTTTTACATCAATCTCCACTACCCTCAAGGCAAACACGCGATACAGTGCTCCTTCTGAAAATAAAGAACCTTTTAAAAATATTGGCGCACTCACGTATTTTACATTTCACGAGAACGTGAGTCAAACAGTTGCATGTAGGAATATTGAGATTTTATTGAATAAATTCTATATTGGAAGAATGAACTTATGGAATTCGATTGTGTGTCACTTTTCGTGTCGAGTGAGTTTTGTTCTTAAATGCTAACTTAACTCTTAAAAGCTAATTTTAACAGCTTATGTAATTTTTTGTTATTTATATCTGATCAAACTAAATACAAACCACAAACCAGCAAAAAATAATTATATTGCCCCATATTATTGTTATAAATAGGCATAATTGAAAAGAGCAATCAAGCATTTCTTGCCTCATTGGTTTCATAAAAGGCTCTTCTATTTTCACTTTATTATTAATTTTAAATCATCTACTTGCTATTTAAGTTTGACGTGTCTAAATAAATTCGTAATTATACTAAAGTCAATTATGCTTTACTTTACAGCAATCCATTATTAAATTGTAATATAGGAAAGTACGATACCTCTTATTTAGATACTTGATTATATCAGAAATAATTTAAAGCCTTCTAAATAAACTTTGTTTCTCTTAGGAGCGGGTTAACGTGCTTAGTGCTTTGGACGAGGACTTGCCATCTTCATGCGGCATTTTAATACAAATAATTGAAATATCTAACGTTATTAAATATAACAATTCCTAACAGTTAATCTCAATAACAGTTCACACTAAAGCTGATGATCCGTCGATTAAAATAATTCCAGATTTTATCGTCTGGAATTATTGTGTGTGTAAATTCCAGATTTTATAAGCTATGGTCTCATACTCGAATAAATATAGGAGTATAGACTATAGAGGGAGTAATTTCTATTTCTATTTTTTTAGACAACTCCCACGCTAGGACTACATCATGTGTCGTGGGGCACTTCATAGGCATTTACCCAACAGACACAAAGAACATCCAGACCCGGAACAACTAATTCTATATCACCCAAATTTTAGTCCCGTGTGTGGATTGAACTCAGGACACTCGACGGAGATGCAATGCCAGAGCGACCACTTATGTATATTATTACGTCATCCGAGTTTTCAAAGTAATATACATCTTCTTCTCTCTTAGCCTTTATTATTCCCAAGTCACTTGGGGTCGGCTTTTCTAGTCTAACCGGATTTGACTGGATATTAATTTTTACACGGAGCGGCTGCCACCTGACCGCCGCAACCCGAAGGCTAACGATACCCTAAGGCTAGACCAGTGTCAGGATATTAGAGGTCACTGACTTTCCCAATAACGACTGCCATAGATATTCATGGCAGCCGGGACCGACGGCTTAACGTGCTCTCCGAGGCACGGAGCAGGCGATAATTATCAATCAATACGCACATAATTTCGAAAAGTCATATAACTTCCGAAAGTCAGAGGTGCGCGACGTGGGTTCGAACCCGAGACCCTCTGCATTGCAGTCTGTTGGTCTCCCCACTCAGCTATCGCTGCTGCGATCAAAGTAATATACATATAACTACAATAATTAATCTAGGTATAAATATTGACCTAAAAACAAATCTTCGTTCTTCCAATAACCTCCTCTTACTTTGACCCTCTTATACTTCTGGTTTCGTTCATTCTTCTTTCTATATTTTATTTAGATTATATAATATGTTTATTGGTATGTATATGTTATGTACAAGTATATTCCATGTTACTGTATGCACCTACTTAATTTTATCTCTGCATCACCCTACGGTTGACTGGAAGAGAATGGCATTAAGTCCGCCGATGTATTGTTTTATGCATAAAGTTTAAATGAAATAAAAAAAAATGATTATACTCAACAGCAGCAGATCAGTAACCAATAGTAATCCTTTTAGAATATACAACCTCTTTCAAACTTCTCAATATTTTACAGACGACTAACAAACTTCGCCCGGCGTTACCTGCATTAAGTGATTAGTCCCATTTGAGAATAGCACAGCTTGGCTCAACTGTCGAACTCTATTGTACCAAGTTTCGTTAGTGCTTTGATTAATTATGGATTTATACACTTGCTTTTAAGGTGATATGTTTTGAATATGGAATTTATTGTTTAATGAAGTCTAGTATTTTGCAACGGACAAAGGCTTTGCGGCCATCTTAAAATCGTTTTAGAACAGTATTGGTGCTTGAACATTATGCAGGAAGTTAGCATGTTCATCAACTTCTTGTTTTATTAAATAACTAGATTTTGCCCACGGCTTCGCTCGCGTAAATGTAGGTTACGTTGGGTTAGTATAGTAACAGTACTTTTTCTGCATGAAAGGTACGCTATGTCCTTTTTTCCACCTCTGGCAATATGTATGTATGTAAAATTTCGGTTTCACATTCACATTTATAATATTAGGATAAGGATTAATTCTATATCCAAAACATATCACCTTAAAGGCGCGTGTATTTAATTGCAAGCTGCTCTTGTAAGTTACATGCGTAAGCTAATACCATTGGCTTTAATCTCGGGTAAATAGCCAAGCTATTTGCCCGAGTTACATGCGCGACTTATTCGTATAGATTATTGCGCGAGTAGCTGTAGTAGTTCATGTGTCGTCTCCACGATGTATACAAGCCACAAAAACCATGCGTTAGTGACCTTGCGAAAAAGGAATTGCTGTCAACTCAAGGCATTATTTAATTTATGGCTCAAAAGACAATAGCTATAAACACTAACCAGTTATTAAATTTTTCCCGCGACTTATATGCGCTCGTGTTATAGTCGATTTGACAAGAAATTTCTATCGTTGGCAACAGTAGCTTTTTCTGTGTGAAAGGTGGCTATGTCGTATCCTGTAGCCCTAACAAGATGAGTAACAAACAAACAAACTCGCGTTCATATTAATAATATTAGTTAGGAATTTAGGATTTACATAAATTTGTTACATTTTTTATTTAACTAGGTCTAAACATGTAAATACATACATACATAGATTCACGCCTGTTTCCCAGAGGGGTAGGCAGAGACTACGGATTTCCATTTGCTACGATCCTGACACACTACTCTGGCTTCATTCACTTTCATCACATTCCTCATACCCGCCCGTCGGTTCAAGGTGCTCTTAACCTGGCCTTTGTCCAGAACGCCTCCGATCTGATCAAGAAACGTTCACCTAGGTCTTCCTCTTGCGACTGTTCCATTCACACTAGCCTTATAAACTTTCTTAGTCAGTCTTTCCTCGTCCATGTAAATATAAAATGAAAATCGAAAACCAAAATCAAAAATTATTTATCTGTTTCTATAGATACCCACAAAATATGTAGGCGTGATACTTATTCCGAACGTAATATAACAACAAAATTGCCATACAAATGTAAATAAAATCACACCCTCCTTATAACGTTTTCTTAAACATTAATCAGTCACCTTTTGTTTGCGCGTCTGTGTCGTCACGTCTCGGCAACTTGGGGCGATAGAGCGATGTATTAATAGCAGTACTAATGATCTGTGAGACACATTTGTGTATTCAGGGTATGTGGTATTAAAATTGTATCATTTGTAAGTAGACTGCCTCAGTAGCGCATCGGGTCTTGGATTCAATTTCCACAAAGTAAGTGGTCACCATAGACTATGGACGCCTGCCGATGCCGTTGCCGACCCTTTGGGAAAGGAAGTGGGAAGGAGAAGTAGCGGGATGGGGGAAAGGTGATGATTGGGCCTACGGCGATCGTTATTGGGTTTTCTGTCAAGATATTATTTTTACTTGCAGCACGGAGTCTAGAACTGGGCCCAATTATCGCCAATAGGTTCGCCTCCTAATATGTAGGACTTATAACCATATCTGTCGAAATGTAGGTCCTATAAACCTTCAAACCTTCAAACCTGCCAACACCTTCGGCTTATACTCCATATGCTTTGTTCGGCGGCATGTAGATACTATGCTATAGACATAACTGCTATATATACTATGCTATAACCAAGTTGAGAGTCGAAGACACAAGGCGTCGCACACTAATTTCACTGAAACAAAGCATATATATGATGATATGCTTTGTTTCAGTGAAATTAGTGAGGGATGCCTCGTGTCTTCGACTCTCAACTTGTTTCTGTTGATATTAAGATTTTCTGTAAAAAGCAATTATAAGTAACACATCAGCACGGAGTCTCATTTGGACAAGTCTTCCAGGCTCCTGTAACAATAATAATTTATATATTAAAACTTTGTTGGTAAAATGAAATACCTATTTGGAGAGGATGAATAATGTGTAGAGAGATGAAGGGGAGAGAGATTGACAGTTTTGAAGCGTATTTTTTTCAAAAAGGCACTTGAGAGTAACAGTTATAAAAGCAGTTGATAATATATATACTGTACACAGCAGAGTCCCGGAAAACAATATCGCGTGAGGTTTTGTGTCGTATTTCGCGAGCACAAATCGAACGTATGTCCGGCGTTAAGCATAGGAAGTGACTGGCGGGTACAAGGGTCGCTGCGGCCGCGCCGCTTTTGGAATGCACTACGTCACGAGAAACCGTTATCAATGAACGGCAGACAGAGTATTAAATAATAATTTATAACTACATAAATATAGATAGATAGATAATATGTAAGATTGTGCTGTCACACAACACACTCACACACAGTGTCACACACCTATGTGTGTGAGTAAGTACTTATGTATGAATATTTTGTGGATGTTCTTATTGTTTATATATCATAAACATTATTTACTTTAATTTAATATAACTATGTGTTATGAGCCTGGGTCCGCCACACCTATGATATAGTTATATACATATACGTAAGTTAATTTACTTCTTACAGGTTTTTATTCTCTATCAACCGTTCAATGTTTCCGTTAAAGCTTTCTTCCTAATAAATACACTGCATATTCCCAGATCAAAGCGATCAATGAAATTCAATCTAAGTCAAAGACAAATCAGCAATTTCTTATTCCATCCAAAATCAACCGCTATCACAGGCCATCGTACTATTTTATAAATTGTGGTCAAAGTAATAGCTGTGTTTGAAAATGTAAATCAGCTAATACTAAATCCATTTGTTACTAATGAAATTGTTACTAATAATATAACAGAGTTTATTAGTTGAAAAAGTAGTAATAGTAAAATTACCTTTGGAAAAGAGAGTAATACATGATTTCAATCTTTTACAATAGTAAGTAAGTGCAATATAGGTAGGTTATTATATGGACTAATAACAATACAACAAAAAAGAGCAGCGATAGCTCAGTGGGGAGACCAACAGACTGCAATGCAGAGGGTCTCGGGTTCGAACCCCTGACTTTCGGAAATTATATGACTTTTCGAAATTATGTGCGTATTGATTGACAATTATCGCCTGCTCCGTGCCTCGGAGAGCACGTTAAGCCGTTGGTCCCGGCTGCCATGAACATCTATGGCAGTCGTTATTGGGAAAGTCAGTACCCTATAATATCCTGACACTGGTCTAGCCTTAGGGTATCGTTAGCCTTCGGGTTGCGGAGGTCAGGTGGCGGATGCTCCGTGTAAAAAAAACTGATATCCAGTCAAATTCGGTAAGACCAGAAAAGCCGACCCCAAGTGACTTGGGAATAATAAAGGCTAAGAGAGAAAAAAAAATTATATGACTAATAATAAATAGTGATTTTCTTAAAATATATGTAATGTACGTGATAGCCTAATGGGAGATCGTTGGATGGCCATTAGATGTTTCAAGTAAGGTCCCAAGGCACGCAGTTTTGTAGTCATATGCTTTTAAATAGTTAATTATCGTTCGCTTTAATGTTGAACAATCATAATCTTTAATCGTAGGAAATCAGCCTATCTGAGAGTTCACCATAATGTTCTCGAAGATATATAACGTCAGCAGTGAAACAGTTTATATATAAGCCTGGTTTTATTATTATATGTAACCAAATAATAACTCAGGTACCAGTTTCTGGTTTCTGGGTTTTCTCGAACATGTGTAGAGTGAGGCAACCTGTGTATTTAAGGTATTCCTCACAATACTTATGTTTACTATTGAATAGATTACTAGCTTGTATATACACGAATATTTCGCTGGGCTCGAACAGAAGACGTCTGCGTGGGAACACAATCGTATTAATTAAAATAATATTCAAAAGGCATAATAAAAATGAACTAAATATTAATTATAATATGCCTTACCTAAATATTATTTGAAGAATTTCCATTACTGATTACTATGGTAAAAAAATATATTATATATTACTAGTAGTTTTCCCGCGGTATCACCTGCGTAAGTCCCGTTTCCATGTGAATATCGAGTTTCACCCCTTTCACCTCTTTCAGGGTGGAATTGCCAAAAATCCTCTCTTAGTGCTCCCCTATACTCTCCAAGGAACATACATGCTAAATTTCAGCTTCTTGCGTTCAGTAGTTTCGGCTGTGCGTTGTCTGTCAGTCACTCAGTAACGAAAGAGTTCCATATATATAGATAATATGTCATTTAAATAGAATATTTTCTCGCTTAATTCTTGACCTGCAATTGCCCGTTTTAGCAATTGAATTAAGCAGATCCCAAGTAAAACCTTTCTATATTTCTTTAAAAAATAGACAGCTTCCTGCACTAGGAATAATTTCTGTATTGTGTGAGATTTTATAAGCATTTAAACAACAGACAAATAATACCCAGTCTCATAACAACTTTTTGTGGATCACACCAATTCTTGTCTCTTGTGGGCATCGAACCCTCGGCGTAGTGGCAGTAGCGAGACGACCACATAAACCACCATGCACCCGTGCAGTGAATATGTTTCTTTCTAAATTTGACTTTAGAACAAACATGTTCTGTTTATTTGAAAAGTTAACATTAGCTTCGTAGACAGTCATGTTCGAATAATGAAATTCGAAATCAAGGCGATACGAACAATTGGCGTTGCAAACGATTTTATCCCAATCGCACAGAGTAAGGGAAGTAACAGAAAAAACAGGGATGAATACAGATGAATATGTTGTAAATATACGGGCGGATATTATGGCGAGCTTTGTGTTTAATTTACCAACATTCTTCTACTTTGCCAGTCTCTGCAGTTATGAACGTCGTCGGATAAAGCAATTATCAATTAATTTTATCATAACGTTTTGCTTATTCGTGTTTTTAATGTGTAAGAAAATATTATACCTCTGATGTGGAAACCCCATCTGTAAAACAAAAATCTACTTATTTGTTTTCTTTTATGGCACTGTTATTTAAACACATACATACATACACCTGTTTCCCAGAGGGGTAGGCAGAGACTACGGATTTCCATTTACTACGATCCTGACACACTTCTCTGGCTTCATTCACTTTCATCACATTCCTCATACACGCTCGTCGGTTTAAGGTGCTCTTAACCTGTCCTTTGTCCAGATATATTGTTTAGCGGATAGGTTGTTGCAAAACTTTAGTTTTCGCATTATTTGGTTAAGAGGAAAAGTTCCTCAAAAACCATGCGTTAGTGACCTTGCGAAAAAGGAATTGCTGTCAACTCAAGGCATTATTTAATTTATGGCTCAAAAGACAATAGCTATAAACACTAACCAGTTATTAAATTTTTCCCGCGACTTATATGCGCTCGTGTTATAGTCGATTTGACAAGAAATTTCTATCGTTGGCAACAGTAGCTTTTTCTGTGTGAAAGGTGGCTATGTCGTATCCTGTAGCCCTAACAAGATGAGTAACAAACAAACAAACTCGCGTTCATATTAATAATATTAGTTAGGAATTTAGGATTTACAAAAATTTGTTACATTTTTATTTAACTAGGTCTAAACATGTAAATACATACATACATAGATTCACGCCTGTTTCCCAGAGGGGTAGGCAGAGACTACGGATTTCCATTTGCTACGATCCTGACACACTACTCTGGCTTCATTCACTTTCATCACATTCCTCATACCCGCCCGTCGGTTCAAGATGCTCTTAACCTGGCCTTTGTCCAGAACGCCTCCGATCTGATCGAGAAACGTTCGCGTAGGTCTTTCTCTTGCGACTGTTCCATTCACACTAGCCTTATAAACTTTCATAGTCAGTCTTTTCTTAGTCTTTCGTTAAATTGCCTCAGAATTTTAAGTTAGTTGATTTCATAAACCAGTCTTACCTTTTTAACTAGGTGAAAGTAATTTAAATTACGTAAGCGGCCTAAAATAGATTTTCTTCCCTGTACCACAATTTCAAGATTATTTTTTTCAATAAAAATCATAAGCTACAGCAAAAGTTGTCTTATTAAAACAGGTAATAACCACTACCTGAGATTTGACAAACCACAAATTCTCGCTAAAGAACACAGATTCCTACCAAGGATGCTTCGCGAGGCTATTGAAATCAAAAAACATCCTAATTTCAATAGAGAAGATGGTTGGAATGTACCACCAGCTTGGGATCCAGTCATTCAAATAGTCAAACCCAAGAAGAAGCAAACCACAGCTAGACTTCATGGTACTCTGAGCTCATTCTGCGTAAATAGAAACACCAATGATTAAATTATGTTTGGGTACTTTGAAATAACGACACTGGAACATTGAGACAACTACCATCTTAGTCTCCCCGTGACCATGGCTGCTGAAAAGCAACCGAAACGTCGGGGAAAGTGTAAACTTAAATATAAATAGTTTTAATAGTTTTAATAATTTAATTAGCTTAAAAATTTGTAAAGTTTAATAGTATCTAGTAGTAGTTTTAAAATTTTGTAATAAAGTGTAAAATAAATAACACGATAAAATCCGTATATAGTAGTTTAATTTCAATGAATAACATTCGCGTAAACAGAAGACAATATTAGGTAATAACAAGTCAACATTCACAACAAAATCATGGCGGATTCCAACTAAATGTTGAGCACAATCTCAGCGCGTATGTACTTAACGCAATCCTCTGCCAAAAGCAAACAGACGGACTGTAGTCGCGTCGTTTACATATTATTTACAGAAACACGAACAAAACACCACAACCGATACTCCATTGTGTCCCGTTTTACGTTTTCTATTAACGTACTTGATTTATGCAAATACTGCTGTAGCTGAGCTGATGATCTGGTTAGAGATATTTATTGCTTTTTCTATCTGTCTCCGTATGGGGTCTAGGGTTTGATTTAAGTGTCAGACAAGAAGAAAGTGCACTCATCAGCTTTGCCAAAAACTGGTCCAAAATTGTATAAAATGTGTTGACCATCGACACGATAAGTAAGTAAGTAAGCTTCTTCTTCTATGATGATTCCTCATACATGGCAATCATTTTAATACTGCTGCACATAAAAGCCTTTTAACGCCTTGCATAAAAAGTAGTAGTTTCTGTCAAGGAATTTTCAACGACAGCACTGAAGCGGGTCTTGAGCTGGGTAAAATTTAAAGATGACACTGACTGATGACAACTTATCTTATAGTCTCTAAACACGTATCAGAACTTATAATCATACCCCAAATAAGTCGTGTAGTACTAAAACGTCTGAATATACCCAAAGGGATAGACATAGACGTATTACACCCATTCCTCTAGCCATTTTAACTTTACCACGTAGCCGAAGGCTATTCACCAAACCAGACATTGAACATTCTCACAACAGCACGATCGCATTCGTAATCGGCACTACGGGAGCAACAGGTCAGTTAAATATAGAAAATACTCTCTGCCTATACTTGAAAAAGAAAGCGCCGAGATGTTACGATATTTACTAGCTAAGAAGACCAAAATACTGTAGATAATATATTTTTTTTAATAATCCTCTATCGTACTATGAGTAATTCCTGTGTCACGAGAGACTTTATAAACATTAAAACAACAAACACAAAAAATATAATAATAATAATCATTTATTGTATCACCAGGTTGAATAAAAGCGCACAAACCGCAGGGCAGCTAGTGGTGAGCTGAAGTGAGTGACGACACTCCGGTCCTGAATGTCTCAGAGAGTCGATTAGGGTTTCTGGTTGGCTGGGGTGGAACTTCAAGAGCGCCCGTTGGACTCTCAACTCAGGCTTGCCAAAGTGTCTTTTTCAAGGGCATAACTACGGGATATCCCGCTCCGAGTCTCCGTTGTCACGAGACCCGTGATGGTGAAACCGACGCCGCACCGCTCCACACCGCTAGCCGCTCGCACCGGTGTTGCCCTCTGCTGCTGGCTTGTATGCTTGGTGGCTATTCAGGGGGCCCATCTAGTGAATTAGCGAGTCACCGTCTGCCCATTGCATTGATGCTATTAGAGTATTCAGGGCAGACGCCGTTTTTCATCCATATTTACCAATATACCGGTCCACCAAACACCCATACCCATAGCCCATATATTAGAATCCACACGTAGCAATAGTCCTACGCCTGCTGCGGCTAGTGGCGGTGTCGGTGTTCCATCCCACCTTTGATTAAAACTCTTGAAGGGTCTCTGCATGTTGGACCTATGTCTCCGTGTAAGCCTCCAAAAAGGGCCTGGTTAAGAACACTGCAAAATATACCTATAGTAGGAACTGGTTCACATAAAAGTTATCCGAATTTGGAACAACCATTTGTTGATCGCATAAATTGTCCCGTGTGAGGTTCAAACCTACAACGCGCGTGGCAGTAGCGAGGCGACCTCTTAACCACTGCGCCTTCCATACAGTCACGGAGACCAAAATAGTAGTTAATGTTTATTATTGACACAGAACGAACAGATATCTAATTGCAACTGTCTAATGAGGCGAATCAGTGGAACGGAATCTATTAGCGGGAGCTCATTACTGAGTTTGCATAATATATAGATAATTGCGTATTGTATCTAATGTATAATGCACGTTTGATTAGCTTGTCATTATGATTTAGTATCGATGGTTAGGTAAATTTAATGTAATAGATAGGTATGTTGTGTTGGCTGGATTTTGGCTTTGGATGAGGTTATGCAGGTCGAAGAAAGAAGCATAGTATTATGCAACACTGGCTGGAATTAGGTAAGTAGGTTTATTTAGAAGAAGGTGGAAAGATTTGCCAGTTGATAGATTCGTGCAGGTCAAAGAAGGAAGGCTCTGCTATCCACTAACTAAAAAGCCGTTAAGTGATATGAGGGTGCATATCGGATTTTAGTTAGCGGACGGCAGCGCTATAGTTTTAGGTCCCATCTATTAGAGTGGGAACCTATTACCATTTACTGGGCCAAGTTTAAGACATCGTGCTTTTCCTAATTTTCCTAGACAAAGAATACCAACAAGACTTTGTTATCCGACCCGAGAATCAAACTTGAGACCTCATTTACAGCAGTTACAGTACACTACTGTTATGTTACTGAGGCGGAGAAGAATATTAATATGCTGGATTGGCTGGATTTTGGCACTAGATAGATTTACACAGTTCAAATGATGTAGAAATACTATGCTACTTCATCTTTAGGTCTATACTGTAGGTTAAAGAATGAATTACAAATAAAGAAATATTAATATTTTTATTTGGATCTCTTCAACACAATACAATAAAACATTAACATGTACAGCACAGTAAACAGCATGGAAACCAATTACTTAATTAATTCAATTTAATTAGTGAATACGACTACTGTATGAGGAGGATTGTGTTTGCTGTTAAGGAATTCTCAGTAGCACAATGAAGTCTAGAACTATGCCCGAAAGCTTTCAAGAGGTTCTGGTGAAATTTGGGTGTAATATTTCACTTCACGGATGCAGACGCGAGCTTTTTCGTTGCTTAGACACAGCATCGAATTTAATAAATCTAATGAAACATATTCGGAAATATGTATAACATTCAAATCCATACATGTCACATTTGTGACCTAAAAGAGTAAACGTATTTAGATTACGATTATTTCAAATATTGTTTGCACATATTACATATCAAAAACACCAGAAAGGGTAAATACAATGGTATCGTTTGACAGTTATGAAAAAATATATTACGCGATACGAGTATTCAGTCCTCCGTCAAAAAACAACCGAGAGTAGTTTATATTATGTGGTAGGGGAACCCGGCTGATATTTTCAATATTATAATACACCAGTGCATCTTATTGTTGGCATGGGTTCTGTACGTGATTTAGTTCAACCGTTTGATATGATGGCATAGATGTATGATCACAATTTTAATAAGCATCCTTTATGGAAATAGTAAAATTTATATCAAGTAAACGTTTTAGTTAAAAATAATATTTGTAAAGAATGTAACCCACAAATGAAGTTAGAACAGCTCACAAAAGGATTGCAATAAAAAATTGTAAATATTATTAGTAATTATTATTATTAGTAGCGAAAGCGATAGCTCAGTGGGGAGACCAACAGACTGCAATGCAGAAGGTCTCGGGTTCGAACCCACGTCGCGCACCTCTGACTTTCGGAAGTTATATGACTTTTCGAAAATTATGTGCGTATTGATTGACAATTATAGCCTGCTCCGTGCCTCGGAGAGCACGTTAAGCTGTTGGTCCCGGCTGCCATGAACATCTATGGCAGTCGTTATTGGGAAAGTCAGTACCCTCTAATATCCTGACAATGGTCTAGCCTTAGGGTATCGTTAGCCTTCGGGTTGCGGAGGTCAGGTGACAGCCGCTCCGTGTAAAAACTGATATCCAGTCAAATTCAATTAGACCAAAAAAGCCGACCCCAAGTGACTTGGGAATAATAAAGGCTAAGAGAGAAGAAGAAGTAGCGAAATCCTAATGCGGCAAGTGTTTAATTGTCAAAAGGTACAAGGCAACAAAATTACTACTGCATTTATAATATTAGTATTGTCTACAATTGCGTGCGCATTAACTATAGTTTGAAAGCAACTGAATCTTGGTTTACGATTTAAATTGAACACGAAGCTACAAAAGATTAAAATAAGCGTCAAAATTTATTGTATTATTATTTTTAAATAATATTGGAACGCGCAGTTATTAAAAATATCTAAAAAACATAATTTTAGGTTCAAATTCCTTTTATAATCATACCTGATACATTGTTCGGAAGCATCCCCAATGTACACGCAGAGCTTTATTATAATATATTCATTATAATTATATTGTATATTGCTCAAAACTATAAAGTAGGGAAGAGCGGAGCCTTCAACTACAGGCATTTTCTATGCTTAAATGGAGACTCCTCGACAAGCAATGTAAACCAAATATGATATGAAATAAACTTATTTTATTTTTATTTTTCTTTTATTAATTATTAAATAAAAACTAAATGTTTGCGTAACAAACGGTTTCTATAACAGTATTTTTTATTTTCCCAAATAACTCTAAAGCGCAATACCTCGTAAAAAATGTTTTAAACATTACGCTGAGGTTATAACGGAAAATGTGCTGTGTATACGCTATGATAAATTGATTTCAGGTTCAATACCTGAGCAGAGCCGTACATTATTTATGTGTTGAATACTGTTATCGACAGTGTCACATACTACAACACAGTGTCTTGAGAGATCATCATACATTTACTAAAATTTTCATAAGCTTTAAAAAAAATGTGATTGTCTCCATCAGTTCAATGGCTTTATACGTCTTGTTATATGGAAATCGCTCTAATAAACAATATCTGGTATATGAGTTCTTAAGTGGAGACTTGGAAAACTTAGCGTAGGTACTTTTGATGAATAGAGTGACTACATACACAAAAACCAAATATAAGTATCAGTGGCAGAATTTCGGTAAATAATAATAATAAAAATAATAATAATAATATTCTAACCACATACACACAACACCATCTAGCCCAAACTAAGCAGAGCTTGTACTATGGTACTAGACAATGGATAAACATACATATATACATTTTTTTTGTAAATACATACATATTATACATAGAAACACCCAGACCAAGACAAACATCCATGTTCATGCACACAAATATTTGACTTGTGCGGGAATCGAACCCGCGACCTCAGGCGTGGCAGTCGGTTACACTAACCACTACACCATCGAGGCCGACATCCGTAATACCAACAAGATACGTAATATACGTAATGATAAATCCTACATCATTTATCATTACGTACTATCAGAAATGCACTGGCAGTTGATTTACCAGGGGTACAATCTAAGCAGTGCTGACCTTTAAAAATAAATAGATATAGAATAAACGAACTAATGAGAATCGTGGCTATGACAATATTACGAAGGCTTCCGTACGCAATAACAGTATTACAGTTAATACGTAAGACGACGCTGACGTGACACTGGCTTCTTAATAACTGGTAATTATCCGATAGAGCCACTTTTCATGTTAGTAATTTGTAAATGCAGGCGAAACCAGCCACAGATATGTCTATTCTATGATTAATATCTTTTAGTAGATAATTACGTGGCAACATATATATCCGCCTCATTCAGTATTGAAAAATAAACAAACAATTTGTCAATCCGAAAAGGTCGCATAACCCTGTCTGTCCATCAGAACCCAAATAAGCTTCTTACACAAAACCTCTTTAAAAAACTCACAAATACTGGCTACTTTTGATTTCGCTGGCAAATCGGTTTAAATCCCTTGATAATATCAAAACCTTTAACTGATAATACATGCCATTAAAAATATACCTTATATCTGATCAAATAAAGTAGAAATTCGTTTGATGTTTTGTTATTAAAATATTATTTCAGGTTCGTATTTGTCAACATGTCAAAATAGCCCTTTGATTTTTCTGTCCCTTTAGTGGGTAATATAAAAATAGGGAATAAAGGGAAAGGGCGATGCGGTGTATCAATTTTGTTAAAACGATATGTCACACACGTGATTTGGTTGAATGAATATGAAAATATTACGTATAATCTATAAACCGGAATGTTTAGGGTTTGGTTTGAGCTTCTTTATAAATAAGATCGGGGATAAATAGTTTATATAGCCGTAAATAAATAAAGAAAGTTATGAAATATCTGATGGTGGTGTTGCCAATAATATACAATACGCGAGATAGAAATGTAGCTTTCATAATAATGGAAAATCTGATCAAGATTATTGTGTTGTTAACTACAAATGTGTTAAAAAATGAACAGACGAATAGCATTAGATTGTAGTTAAACTGTCTTATACGGATTTTATCACATTGTTTATTAACATTTTATAACAAAATATTACACTACTACTGATTAAATCTATTTACATTTAAATTTACACTTTTCCCGACGTTTCGGTTGGTTTTCAGCAGCGATGTTCACGGAGATACATCTATTAAACTTTTAGCCGATGACATATGCACACAATATTAAACTATTCCATTGAACGAAACAATATTTTCCAAACGAATTCAAAACCCTGAATGGTACCTTTTTCACATCTATATCATACATGTCACCGTCCATGATACAAAAGTTGTCTGAAAACGATTAGTTGTAAACGAAACCGATTCTGCAAAAATCTGAACAATTACAAACTGTCATGGCGGATTTCAATAAACAATAGTGCGCTCCGAACAAAAAATCCGGTATTTTCTTTATACATTTTAAAACCATTCCATAGCAGACGGTTGGTCATTGGACACGGACCGAATCGCCGCATTCCATTTTCAAAAGGAAATGCCGTTGACAGAAAACACTCCTTTGTTCTGTCCGTTCAATTTTCAAATAGAACCCTGTACGTGAGAAGTTTTAATTTTGTCCCCGAGTGTACATGTGGAATAATTGATGCTAATTTATTTAAAGGTTTGAATTAGGAATGAGACTTGTGTGCGGTATTGTACCTACTACTGAAGTTTTCTCGTAATATTTGTTAATGGTTTGTGTGTGCCAGTACTTGATGTTCGTTATATAAAAGGAGTAGTTTTTAAAATTGGTGACGTCATTAATTGCTTTCATACTACCACAGACTATGTAATAGCGTCGCTTTATGCCTAGGTAAAATTAACTCGACCCAATTCTGAGTCACAGTGCAGCATCTAAACAAATTAAGCTTTAGTAAGTTCGCTCCTTCATAGAATAGTGAATACCATGGAACAGAAAGTTATTCAGAAATTTTAGTAGTTGTGTTATATTGTTAAACACGTAGTCTCATTTCTGCAAATGCCTAAAAAGTAGAGGATTAGTACTTATTGATTGATTTTAGGAAAGCTTACAGCCGCTTGAGTTTAGATGAGTCACATTTTGAGTATACATATTGCTAATTACAAGCTTGAACATATTGATTTCTACACCGCTTGCTTAGGTACTGTGTTTCGACATTATAACAATACATATATGCAAAAGTAGGCATATCAAAACATATATATCGGCCTCGGTGGCGTAGTGGTTAGTGTAACCGACTACCACGCCTGAGGACGCGGGTTCGATTCCCGCATAAGTCAAACATTTGTGTGCATGAACATGGATGTTTGTCTTGGTCTGGCTGTTTCTATGTATTAAACAATATATATGTATGTTTATCCATTGTCTAGTACCCATAGTACAAGCTCTGCTTAGTTTGGGCTAGACGGTGTTGTGTGAATGTGATAGAATATTACATACATACATACATAGATTCACGCCTGTTTCCCAGAGGGGTAAGCAGAGACTACGGATTTCCATTTGCTACGATCCTGACACACTTCTCTGGCTTCATTCACTTTCATCACAGTCCTCATACACGCCCGTCGGTTCAAGGTGCTTTTAACCTGGCCTTTGTCCAGAACGCCTCCGATCTGATCAAGAAACGATATAAGAATATTAATATTAGAATATTATTATTATTATACTACACACATGTTTCATCAGCTCCATGTTTGAATTCCCACTACACAGAAAGTCAGCAGATTACGATCTATTTCTAGATGCAGTACTGCTCATGAGAATTTCTTAACAAACCAAGGACCTCTCAATAGTCTTCAATTTACACCACGTACCCGGTTAGGCAATCAAATCTATTTTATTATAACGTTAGCGAAGGGTTAGTCATAACATAAAAAACGACAGTTTGCAAAAAGCAAATAGTTATAATGAAAATCTGCAATTTAAAAACTAACACGACTTTTCACTACATTTAACCCTAACGTGGTCGCATCCAAAGATTTGCAATTTTCTTACTCTATTCAGTTGTGTTGCTGCGGAGTAGTACGTGACAGACATGTACAGTGATGTTAATTGCGTTAGTTCCTACTGCTACTGAATGTTGCAACAGACAAACTCAGATTTATAGTGAACTTAATTATTTTAGAAATATTGCTTAAGGTTAATTTTGCAATGTAATTGTTTTTACCAGTGTTAAGTGTTGTTTTATTTATACAGATGGTGTAATATGGTTACTGATATCTTAGCTCACTATGCTGCGTTGACTTTGCCTTGGGAATACAATCCCTAGGGATAATTTAATTATTAAATGTATATTTCACTTTCATTTATATTTCACCTTATTAGTGAACAGAATAAATGCTGTAGAAATGAGAGCGCTGAGAAATATATGTGGTGTGACTCTGAAAGATAGAATAAGGAATAGTGTGATTAGAGAGAGATGCGGCTTGAAAGTTGATATAGTGACAAGAATAGAAAAGGGTATGTTAAGCTGGTTTGGGCATGTAGAAAGAATGGACGAGGAAAGACTGACTAAGAAAGTTTATAAGGCTAGTGTGAATGGAACAGTCGCAAGAGGAAGACCTAGGCGAACGTTTCTTGATCAGATCGGAGGCGTTCTGGACAAAGGCCAGGTTAAGAGCACCTTGAACCGACGGGCGTGTATGAGGAATGTGATGAAAGTGAATGAAGGCAGAGAAGTGTGTCAGGATCGTAGCAAATGGAAATCTGTAGTCTCTGCCTACCTCTCTGGGAAACAGGCGTGAATCTATGTATGTATGTATAAATTTATATGATATAATTGAAATTAAACTACTAATTTAATAATTTAATTAGCTTAAAAAAATATATTAGTTTAGTTTAATAGTATCTAGTAGTAGTGTAACAGTTTTAAAATTATGTAATAAAGTGTAAAATAAATAACGCGATAAAATCCGTATATAGTAGTTTAATTTCAATGAATAACATTCGCGTAAACAGAAGACAATATTATATGATATAAATTGAATGGATTATATGAATTAAGATTTCTGAGTGTGGATAAACTTTATACAATTATATTGTTCCATATATGATATTATTAAAAACTATATCGTCAAATTATACTTAAACATACATACATACATAGATTCACGCCTGTTTCCCAGAGGGGTAGGCAGAGTCTACGGATTTCCATTTGCTACGATCCTGACACACTTCTCTGCCTTCATTCACTTTCATCACATTCCTCGTACACGCCCGTCGGTTCAAGGTGCTCTTAACCTGGCCTTTGTCCAGAACGTCTCCGATCTGATCAAGAAACGTTCGCCTAGGTCTTCCTCTTGCGACTGTTCCATTCGCACTAGCCTTATAAACATTCTTAGTCAGTCTTTCCTCGTCCATTCTTTCTACATGCCCAAACAAGCTTAACATACCCTTTTCTATTCTTGTCACTATATCCACTTTCATGCCTCATCTCTCTCTAATCACACTATTCCTTATTCTATCTTTCAGAGTCATACCACATATATTCTCAGCGCTCTCATTTCTACAGCATTTATTCTGCTCTCATGCTTCTTTTGCCATACCCAACTTTCACTTCCATACATAATCGATAATAGTCCTCTACTTAAAATACAAATATAATGTCACAGGTATACATAACACAGATTTCACAAGCTTGTTTATGTTTCACATAACAAGATTTCTTTACTAGTGTCGCTTAATTAAAAACTAAGTGCGCAACGAGTTCTTTGACTACATCTAATTGATTGATAATAGTCTAATTGAGTAATACAAAATGTCTACTTTTAGTATAGTCACGGTTATGTATTTTCATTTCACTTTATTAGTATTATGTTAATTGTATTGCTAGCCGTCAGGTTTCCTAAAATGTTAAAATAAAATAAAATAAAACATCGAGCCTATTGCAGACTACTAGAAAAAATTCTAAAAAACTGACGGACAGATAAACCTAGTAATATTTTTAAGCAGTCATTAAGCTTATCTGTCCCAGAATCAAGCTAAAAAGACTAGCAAGATGTAATTAATTAATGTCATTCTTGATTGCCTTTTATAAAACAAAGAAAAATGTTTGATGTCACTCTACAGAAAAGTGTAAGAATTTTCATCCAATAAATCAGTGACAAAATCAGCACTAGAATCTTTTAATATCAGCGCTCTTAACCCTTTCACTAATATTAAAAGAAATCTTCACAAAATGCCATAATAGAACAGGCGCCTGCCAAACATCAAACGGTAATAATTTCCAATATTTCAAAGTCCTTTTCTCAAAAAGAAACAATAACTTTAAAGAGTTTACGAGTGCATAAAAATCGCTCAGGGGTATTTTTTACCGCGAGAGCAAAGAAAGGGTTAAGAGCTTAACCCTTTTGGCGTCGGTGGTAATTAATGGCAGATCTCAAAGATTTTTCTCTTTTGGAAATATGATTTCTTTGATGTTATTGTTTTATTCGTAATGAACTTTGAAATTGGATTTTATTTATTAAGTATTCGAAAGTTGAGTTGTGTTTTTTGCGTCGAGTGTAGAGGCCGAAGGTCTGTAAGCTTGATTGCTTAATACTGTCTCATATTAGCAGATGGATACTTTGTCCCTTAATCTGAAAGCATAAGAATTCCTTTGTGTAGATTTCGCAAAGCGCTAGTTATAATAATAAAAGATTTCCATTAGACTTTAAATATATTTGTCATTTGTTTTATAAAACAGTCTAACTGTGAGCAAAAATAAACATAACTGCAAAATAAAAATGGATTATTATAATATTAAGTGCAATTTTTTGTTCTAATTAACCCATGCAATACATTTCTGTACAATTTTGAGGTACCGTTATTGATTCCTGTGTTGTGCAATATCTTTAGGATGTTTGGAAATGTGCTTAGTAGACATAAATAGGCTACAATTACGGAGGCCTAAAATTTTGCTGGCAAAATGTAGGCGTAGTTCTGGCGAAATCTATAATCTTATTTCTTCTTTTACTTAATTATTACATATTAATTAGTAGGGACCTAAAAGATAGCTATTGGGACCTGAGTGTAAACATCCCCATCTTCCTCTTTATACAGAGATATAAAGTAAGTTTATATATTATCAATTTTAAAGTACCTTTCTGCTGTGATTTTAATAGCAAACTCATAAACAAAGATACAAATCCACATTGTCATATAGACAAATGAACTTTTCATTAAAATACAATACCGGTCGTGTGATTAAACGCCTTTACAGCCATAAAGCGATTCCGATACACAACGCAATTTGATTATGAACTAGGGTTGCCAGTGAACATATTTTTCACGACAAAACTGCGACTTTTTCCGGAATTTTAATTTATATTATTTAAATATTCTATATTCTATAGGCGTCATGGGGTTGCGGTAACCGCTTACCGCATTGATTGTTTACTTGTTCACCAACATAGTCAATATAAAATTAAAATGTAGATAATTTAATATCTTCCTGCTTTTGGGTGTTAATATTTAAATATTGATAATTGTTTTTTCTAAGTAAAGATTATTATAAATGTTACTAATATACTTATTAGACCCCTCCAGATAATTTTACATGTCTACGAGTGACAAAAATAGTTATCTAATTAAGCTTACGAGAAGGTTCACATTAGAACTAATTCTATGAAAGATTTGGGAGTCACATTTCACCAAAAGCAACGTTTCACCTTTCATGAGCATAATTCGTCGGTTCCTAAGGAATCTTTTAGTCACCTCGGATTCTTTTTGAGAAACTGTCGTGAATTCCACAGCACCCATGTTAATAAACTCGTTTTTTATGCATTAGTCCGCAGTAAACTTGAGTCCAGCGCGGTTGTGTGGAATCCATATCAAAAGCAGTATGGCCCTTATGTTGGAAAAAGTTCAGAAAGCTTTTCTAAGATTTATTTATAAGAAATTGCATGGTTTCTACCCTTCTTCTATCTGTACCCTACAACATTTTTGTTGGGTTGTTTAGGATTTAACGCATTAGAGACAAGGCGATCATACGATCAAATGGTTGGAACCTGCAAAATTTTAAAGGGTATGATTGAGGCACCGATTTGTCACGGCAAATGTTGCAGATTGTTTGTGACTAACAACTATTGTCGTGGTAGAAAGCACTGATTGCTGGCAGTTCCAGCGTGGCGTACTGTGGCACGCTGTAACTCACCCATACCTCGGTCACTATAACAGCTTAACGCTCTCTTGGACTTTAACCCAAATGTTGATATTTTTGCGGATAAATGGAAAGTTATTAGAATGTATGAGGTACTGTGAGCAGAATGCGTGAATGCTAAATTATTAATTTATTTTATATTATTAAATAGTGTAATTGGAGCAAGTCGTTCTATTTGATGTAAATAAATAAACAGAAGTGTAATATTCAAACTACCGGCCTTCTCTCTAGACTGTAGTCTAATAAACCCAACTTGTTAAATTACCACAAATTATTGTATATCAAGTCTCTTTAATACTACGGACAGCCCTGCCACTTCCATTAACCGTCGATCTGTTAATCATCGGTTTGGTTTACATTTAGCGCGAGCGATGTATCTCGTACAATTGTTATTTATCGCTTTATTGCGGCTTCGTATCGTCATACAGCGGCTTTCGGTATTGTATCGGTAAATTGACGCATTGTTGCCTTTTTGATGCAGTGTTACCGGTACTAATGGGAAGCAGGGATTAATTTATTAGGGATTAAATATATAAATGCGTTTATTGGGACTTAAAATTGGGATTCGGGATTATTGTCGTGTGTATTTTAGTGTTATGATTTTAGCAGTAACAAAGTTGAAGTATGGTATATCACAGCATTGCTATCTCTATGTTTCATTAACATCCATACATTTATAGTCTCATGTCTATATTTGCGCTCATATGGACAGGTAGAAGGTTATTACATCCACATATTGCCAGCTGTAGTCTTAGGTCTCATCTTATTGGGGCGGTTTGTTGTCGTCTACCGGGCACAGTTCAAGACTCCGTCTGATAATTTTTGACAGAAAATTCCAATAACACTTTTTTGACATTAAAACTCAATAAAATAAAATAACACTGGAAATCTTATATAGAGGTGGCCTATATGAAGTTCATATAGGCTGAGGCTTATAGTACCCACATTTCGCCAGCTATAGTTCTTGGGGCTTACACAATTAGGGGCGTACCTAATACCTTTTTCTGCACACATTTTCAATCTTCGTAACGTTACTAAAGATTTTAAACAGAAAATCCCACTTTATTTAACCTAGGAATCGAACTCGATGCCTCATGCTCAGCATACGTAATGACTACCGCTGCGCCATCTAGGCAGTTTAAACAAACAATATAAATAAAGCATCTATAAATAATGTATGTACCATTATCACCAATACTTAAAAACCTGCACTACTGCTAACCCTCACAATATGAAAGCGTTTCGATATCGCGTTAGGTTCTCGTCAATCATGGTCTCTCAATATCTTCTAATTGACAGTTCAAGTGGCTACCGAGACATGCCAACTCATGATATAACTTGGATGGCACAGGATGTTGCAATATGCTTCACATATTATGTAGAACTTGGTGGCTGTATATTAAACAAGAGAAAATCGAAACGTACACATATTGAGAACCATGTATGAGAGTGAATGAGACTGTACACGCTTTTTACACAGAAAAAACGAAGGAAGAAATAACAGAAAAGGATGATGACATTAATACTCTATGTATTGATGTCACCACTTATGTATTTTTACGAACATTGGATATGGCAGATGAGACATGAGACTATCTCTGACGGATTAGATGGAGAGAGAGATGGAGGAATAGTGTGGTTAAAAAACGGCGTAAAGGAAGATATAGTCTCAATATTTGAGAAAGTTCCAAGATAGTTTGGTTGTAACAAAAAATGGACGACAGAGGTCGAGCAAGAAAGTACATAAGGTAAATGTAAGTGGGATAGTTGGAAGGGGAAAACTTTGACAAACTTTCCGTATATTTTCCAGACAAATACATTCTATTAAAAGCATAATTTGAGAGTAGCTAGGCAAGTGAGTTAAGCAAAACACATATGCCAGGTATGTAGCTAGTGAAAATCTGTTGACTCTGTCAGCCTGTTCGACAACTAGGCTCTATGTATGTGAGTGTGAGTCTGTAGAGACACATATTGTGTAGAGACAGACTGCTGACGCATTAATTCTATATACAAGGCGCGCAGTGTGTGCGCAGCGCAGAGTCGTCTCCCCACACCCGCTCAGCTAGGTCGCGTACCTAATTATGTAGTTTATTCTTGTATATCTATAATAATTATATATATAATAATTATATATTAATTGGGTCATTGGTGACCCTCGACATATGAAGACGCAGCCTTCAGTGGCACCGTTGTGGCGAAGCACGCGCACATGACTTGCTGACTGTGGGATCTGCACATGTGACACGTGGCAGCCGAACGCGCGCACGGAGGTTCGACGGAGACGCAAAATATTGGGAGACGGCTCGCCTTGTTTAAGAAGACCAATAAGGCTAAGGCTACGACAACCTACATCAACCGGTAACAGCGAGAAACGGAACATCTGCCGACAGAAGCGACTACCTGAGGTACCGAGCACACTCATCATGGTTGCATTGTTTAGCTAAATATAAAAAAGCGACCAAAGCAGACCATAGAGCAGGAGCGACATGGGATTTCCGGGATGAGGCGTAAAGCGATTCAAACTTGGGTGCGAGGCCAGATTCCGCATCAAGAAGAGGACTGCAGCATACCCGATGGACGAGGACAGATGGCACGGGACACGGCGGTGGCACTTAATGGCACAGTGCACGCGGCGTACACGCGTATCACACCTGGGGGCGAGGCAAGATACCGCACCAGTGTTGAATGGCGCAACCTGCCAGTCTTCACATGGACCATAGCTCAAACGTTGTGTATTAGTGTAAGTCGCTGGCAGTATGTGACTGTCGCAAAGTGATCAAACGTATGTATCTTCGTATGAATAGCTTCTACGATAAGCGTCATACGGAGCGCTAATTACGTAAAATCGAGTGGTAGTCCTTTTGTTATCTTTTGTTTTATATATTTATCGGTAAATGCAGTCCATTAGTTTAACCTAGACAAATGGAAAGTAATGATGTGTAATGTAATAAGTTTATTTTTGAGATTGATATATTGTGTTGTTTTAAAATGTTTACCCCGCCCGGAATGATAGCGATATGTTAAAATTATGTCATTGTTTAAATTCGCTCGAAGAACTAACTTGAGTTTACATCGTGTATGCAATATCATGTTTCAAGTATTAAGTATTATAAACAACTTCACTTAATTACTGTACCTACTGTATATTGTTAGGACCACGAGTTATCGCATTTTGGTTGAGTTTGCATTGTGAGAAACGCGCCGGATACATGACACCCATTGTTTATATAGAGAGTTCTGTGTAACATTCAAGTGCGATAAGTTAGTTATGATTTTTATAGAGTTGTACATTTTTGATGTGTTTAATAATAAAATTTTCTTTACAATTTTGGGGGAAGTAATGTAGAGACACATATTGTGTAGAGACAGACTGCTGACGCATTAATTCTATATACAAGGCGCGCAGTGTGTGCGCAGCGCAGAGTCGTCTCCCCACACCCGCTCAGCTAGGTCGCGTACCTAATTATGTAGTTTATTCTTGTATATCTATAATAATTTTCGGGTACCAGTAAAGAAAGTATATATCAATGTGACTATCATTTCTTACGCATAACGACGCCCCCCTACAAGTCCAACGGACTCCTACGTAAAAGAAGACAATCCTATTTCATTTGCAAATGAAAAAGAACATGAAGCTACAGTATTCATTAGACTTCGTCAATGCACCAAAGACTGTTTTTGAATTAAGTACAGTATACATTATCATTTTATACATCACATGGCAAATATTTTTTTGACATTGCTAAGTAATAAAACAACAATGTTTTGTTATCTCATACTCGAGTACTTATATTTTTGTATCCTTTTAATTGTGAAATTATACCTGTGTTAGTAAGTTAATAGATAATCACAATAAATCTTATAAAATATTAATTTTCGTATTGAACACACTCTGTGTATAAATGCATAACCTCACCTTGCTGTCATCGGCAGCGCGTCGTTAATCTTGACCGGGCAGCTCAGAACTACGTCTACCTAGCTCCTAGCACCTAGCGCTTATCGTCTACGTCTTAGGTTATTAATTGTTATTTTAACCTGCGATATTAATAGTTACGTTATTGTATTTTTACGGGTAGTGTATGTACCATTAAGCCTTCTAAGTCTGCCAAGTCTTGTAATGCCAGAAATAATTAAAAATATATTGTGTCTAGCTACCGGTGTGCCACGGCGACTCGATAGGTTAACAAAGATTGTTAATTTTGTTATCAAGGCCAATTGCGGTTACTGTCATGCCATGTGTTATACATGGCTTCGAAGATTGATCCTACAGCGATTGACAATTACTACTGACATTGACACTCGAGTAAAACTGCAGCAAGAGTTACTGGCTTTGATATATCCCAAAAGATATATACTACTAAACTACCGTTTTGTTATTAAACTACGGGTTTTACCACGGTTTATTTTAAAAATATTATTTTAGATGTTTTTAAGTTTAAACCATTATTATGCTGCTTAAAGTTAAATATTTTAACGTTATAATTATCTGAAAGTAGTGATTATAAAAAGACCCTGTTTGCAACAATAATCTTTGACTTCAATACAGTCTTATTTACTACTTACAATAAAAAATACACGACTAGTACATCCCCGTAGACCACAGTGAACACTTCCAACAATAGCCAATAACTTTATTTTCATTGCTAACTTTAAAAGTTCCCAGTCACGCTTTTCCCCCATTACAACCTATAAGCAGTGTACGGCTCAGCGGGGACCGATCGGTACTCAAATATGTAGCGGAATTGTACTTTTTAGTGCGATATAGTACATTGTGTCGTCATCAATTCGGAGAAAAGGCTCGCGTGGACGTGTCCCGCTGGTTTTGTAATGAGAAAAGGGGTATTTAGATGCTTGGGTAGTAAATTAAGGTAGAGGTAATAGAAGATAAATTGTCTAGTGCATGTAACTTTTATGGCTTATATGTGAGGTTATTGGAATAGTTTTATCAACGATTTCGTTGTTTTTTATTATAAAGTATGATCGTATCTAGAGATTGTTCATCAAAATTTGTTCAAGTGTTGACTGACCCAGGCCGGATTTGTCCAAGAAGGGTCAGGCCATAGTCCACCATGCTAATACACTACGGATTTACAGGCTTTACATATATCTTCGAGAACTTTATGATTTTCAGACATGCAGGTTTCCTCACGGTGTAATCATAAATCCTTATCCGTTAAAGCAAGTTATAATTAACTATTTCATATTATTTCTTTAAGTTTTGTTTTGTCGAGTATATCTATGTCTGGTTGTTTAGATATAACTAGATTTTACCCTCAGTTTCGTTCGCGTTAATGTAGATTTTATCAATAATTTCTATCTCTCCTAACTTCTTCGTTCAATGAATCCTTAATTTTTAATTTATTTAGTTGTCTGCATTTGGTACCGTATTTTCATTGTTTTTTATTGTTTTTATTATTTAAATTCTTTTGTCAACGTTTTGATATAAGGTATAAGATGTAGCAGCAAGTTTTCAGAGCGATTTAGATATAATTTACAATAAAGGCACATCCACACAATCGTTCAAACCGAAGTAAAAACAAAACATCCTCACATCCTCATTCACCCGCGAGGTGAGCGTGCCAGTTACACGCCATTTATCCTAGCCGTCACTTGTTTCTGCGGGCCATTTGTCAAAAACTCGGATGTCACTACTCCCACTGATTTATGGGGTACGAATGCAATACTTATAATGGATAAATATTGTTAGATTTTTTGTTTTGGTATCTTAGGGTGATTGCGCGTAGATTAATATTTAGATGGATAATGATTTTAGAAGTTTAGTCAATATTGTGATGTAAATATAAGTATAAATGTACAAAATATATTGTAGAGTATTGCGTAAGTGTACGAAGACAGTCTCAAAATCAACCTGGCTCACGCAACGAAGCGGTTTGAGATTAAAAAAGTTTCGATATCCGAGTTAGAGATATGGAGATAGTGGCTTCTCCTGTTAGTATCCTCATTCTAAGTAGCAGCATCGAGTCTAAGAATTGTAGACAACAATTGGTTCGCTTTTATATACGTGGGGCTTAAAAACATATCTGACGAAATTTCGGTGTGAAATATACGTTTGCCTGCGCTTTCAGAGACATATTTGGAGCCTATAGACTTATAGGCTTTACTTTCCTTTAAAGTTTATATCTTTTTGATTTTTCTTCGCAATGAAAACCCACCCAATTTTTCCACGCCGAAGTCACCCTACTGACAATCGAAGCGCTACGGTATTCGGTTTACACCAAATTGAACTGCCACGGTGACGTCATCAATCATGACATAATGATACCATGTAAATTTTGGCGAATATTAAACTTATTCCTATTTCCTTGAGTGTGTAGTTCTGTTCAATGAAGCTAAAACTTGTGTATCATTTGTATCTTTCACTTGTCATTCAGTTACTCAACCGTTGCTACTAATATTTTAGGATATTAATATTTTATAGAGCTTTCATAGCTATAGCTTTTACACATGGCATCACTCACACGGTTTTTAGAAGATTTTCTGAAGAATCGAAGAAAGGAGAGTATACGAAAGTTTGTCTGTCTTTAGCCCGTAGACTATCTCTATCCAAGAATCATCCCTAAATTTGTTGCATGAAATAATAACATATCAAAAGTCCGCTACATTTTAATATTAGTTAATAGGTATATTACGGTGCACGCCTATATTATATTCCTGAAGATGTAAGCAGGAGTATACAAGACTAATGTTACTTAAACTATGTTTAACCTACTGAGGCAGAGAGAGAGAGATCCAAAAGCTTGCACACCGATAAATGAAAGAATTGGTAGAGACTATACCATTTCTTTCATTTGAGGGACGTCCTTTAGTTCTTTTTGTAAAAGTTCAACAACTTGCGAGTGATACTCCTAGTATTGAAACGGATGCAGTAACTGCTTATCATCAGGCCAGTATGCCCGGCCGTATATCTGTTCACTACCTTTTCTCATTGCGGGGCAAGAGCATTCTCCTTCTTTTTACAAATCACTCTGTTCTTAAATATCCCCTTTCGTTCACTTTTTAAGACGTCTATGTCAACCGCCATCTTCGTTTAGGTCTTCTCCATCACCGTTGACTGTCTTGTAGCACCTAATTGGTCACGATTTGTGTCCATTTTTGGATACGTGCGGCAGATTTGCTCAGACCAGACCGGACCAACTTTATGTATAAAAATTATATTGTATATGTAAAATACTAGGTAAAAAGTAAGTTAGTTTAGATTATGTTAGATACATTACTTTTTAAAATAAAATCTTGCCTATGTTACTCGGTGATAAAATAACTTTTCTTTCCTTTTATAATATAAAAGATTTAAAAAAATCCTTTTTTTTAAACCTTTTAAATTATAAAACTCAATAACGATTTAAATCCTTACAAATTAAAAATTTAATCTTTCCGCTTTTTAATATTAGTATACATTACCTAAGCTTCCACATACAATATCAAAATACTATCTACCACCAAATGTTGATTAATTACATTAGATACAACGTAACAAAACCAGCCATGTTACGATCAAAGATCAAATACCGCGCTAATTACGAGAACAATAATCCGCGTATAATTAAACTGCGTTGCACATAACAATCGACAATTGACATACAATGACATACTCGACATTCACTGGAATTATCTGTCGACCAATAATTAGGTTGTTGACATGTTTACGGATGCCGATTTATCGGGGACAGTTATTGGTGATGCTACCCTATTATGTATTAAGGCATGTCTTAGCAGTTGCATTAATTGTGCAATCATAAAATATATAATACAGGTAATAATAATATCGTTCATCCGCTTTGGAAGTACATCTATAAATAAAATCATATATAAAATTCAACTGCCGCATGTTTGTGTCTGCAAAACGTCGAAAAGAAGTCGGTGGATTGACCTGACATTTTAAACAACGTTCAATTTCAATAAAAACATGTTCTCTTCCATTATTTCGATATAAACAGGCAATAGAATATTTTTTTTACTTCCCTAATAAATAATAAATATTTAACTGAGACACAGCGAAACGTGGTTGGATTTAGCAAATCAATTAATTTCAAGGGCAATAATAGCAGGCTTCATATATGGTATATGAAGTCTAAAACCATTCTCATTCCTCATATGGCTCTATCTCCAGATTTGCACATAGCACCCATTTAGCTGCAAATCCTGTCATTAAAACACCGTATTCGCATTAATCCACACATCCATCTTGACCCTCAGGGTAAACACTCCAATTACAGTCCATAATTATGCACAAAATAAATAATGACCACTCTATTGCTCCAGTTTAATCAACTTACAAACTAAAGAGGTAATCGCTTCAATATCCATTAACAGGTTTATTTAAACAATTGTATGACAGAATTCAATCTGCATACATAATGTATAGCTAACAATGTTTTTGTGCCGGACAGTAGGGTGAAAGGAACAATTGTCGGCCAACGTCCGAAGTGACAAATGGTATGAATAATTTAGGATGTGATTATGATAATTGGATGTTACTGTTTTATTGAATTACTAGCCTTTGTCCACCTCTTCGTGCACGTGGGATTTGTAAGTATTTAAAGAAAGAAAGAAAGAAAATTAATTTTATTTGTTCCACGCTCTTGGTAACAAATAAGTAAATGCATGATTTCGGTGCATGTAGGCAGTACCATACATACATAACTCAATTAAAAATAAAATAACGAAAAACAAAACAACAATTTAAATAAATTAGGCAATAGTAATAGTAATTTTATACTAAATAATAATATTTATATTTATATAATACTTGCATGTATACATATTTATAGAATTAAAAGTATATAGAAAATAATAAAAAACAAAAATAATAAAGGAATATTAAATAGAATATTAAAGAAATATTAAAGACGTTATATTATAATGTTTGAGCGTAGCATATTGTTACGCCCAGTGACATCTCTCGGCATTGTGGGAAAGACTTGGCAGTTCCGTCTAATAATTTATTACACCGCCATCTATTGACATGTTACGGAACTACGTAGTGTGAGTTCGCGAAGGGTAGAGAGTACGCTGGCACTTTTTCGAATCATCGTACTGTTTACATACCGGGTATAGCGTTACTAGAAAACTCTAGAAACGCTTTACCCGCGTATAAATAGAGCGCACGCGCACCACCAAGTCAGTTTACAATCGTAAGCGATCAAGTGTTCATCGAAGCGAACGGAAGCGGAAATACTACGGAGTTTAAAGCTAGTTACAGTGGAAAAGTTAAGTATAGTGTTTGTTGTGTTTAAATTTAACTGTGTGTTTGAATAAAACGTGTTTTAGTCGGTAATATTGTTTGCATTCTTATCCGTCGAACCCAGCACGTAACGATATTAATGTTGTGTTACATTTCTGAACGATCCCCGGCCCTTTTCAACTAATATGACACTGATTGCCATGTTACTGTTTATTTTTAAATTTATTTAACGTATAAATACGGATACCCTCTGGTAGGTAGGTTCTACTGCAACTTCAGCAATAAACGTGCGAAAATCGTATTTAATGTCCTGCAGTAGTTTTTGTGTGATGCACGTACAGCAGACTGTCTAAAGAAAATTGTTTTGGTTCCTATAGCTCATAAAAAACAGCGTTATTCTTTTAATATGCAGTATGTCGGCCTCGATAGCGTAGTGGTTAGTGTAACCGACTGCCACGCCTGAAGTCGCAGGTTCGATTCCCGCACAAGTCAAACATTTGTGTGCATGAACGTGGATGTTTGTCTCGGTCTGGGTGTTTCTATGTATAATATATATGATTTACAAAAAAAAAGTATATATATATGTATGTTTATTCATTGTCCTATAGTATATAGTACCTATAGTACAAGCTCTGCTTAGTTTGGGCTTGATGGTGTTGTGTGTATGTGGTAAAATATTATTATTATGTACACAGACGTCGTCCAGTTACAATTGTATTATATGTATAGATTTAGACGAGTATTTCATTAAAATTGTTTATTTTTAATGTTTGCCGTGATTTCATAGACAAAGTATATAAAAATGAGACTTAAAAGGTACTCCCTCTACCTAATACGTCCAACGTTATCATCTCCTTTTTTTTGCAATTAAGCTTTATGTAAGGCCATCAGGTAGTTCTATTACTATATAACAGATATAATCTCAGATGCTTCATCAGTCGCAGTAATGGCAGTCTATTTTATTATAAAATATGTTTTATTTATAATTATTTAACTAAATATGCCACGACTTAATTATACAATAATATTAAAATATTCTCCGACTTAAGATAAATTATAAGTCACGAATCATTACCAGAACTGGATAAAAACACTCAGAGACCAAATTAAATTCACATTTTTTCCGCTCACCTAACCCTTGAAATGCGTGTCGGATTCAACGAGACTTTATTGCACGGAAAATGGGTAAAAAAGACCCACTCGGGCAAAAATCTTGAACTGTCAACGCGTGGGTTAAGCCATGAGATATTTTTCTTTGTTTGTTAATAAGTTAAAAGATTTTTTGTTTTTCATTGAACAGGCAACCATAATAACCACATCTTACTTTTTTGTACTAAATTAAACTTGAATTAGTATGACTCATACGAACTACTAGTTTCTGTTCGCGACTTCATACGCATGAATCCTACGGAATCGCATATCGGAATACAATGTGTTCTACTACTATATATATACTATATATACTAATCAAGGACATGGTCTATCTACCAACTTTTAACAAAATCAGATCAACGGTTTAAGCATCCACAAGTCATTGATAGAAATGTTTGGTTGTTTGTTACTACAAACACAAAAACTTTATTTCTTCACAGGACTCTACACGATTAGAAGGATATCAAATAACTATATAAGATGAATAAATGTTTATTATAAATAGCCTTACTTACTACAAAATTAATAACTACAAAATAAATTGCAAATATTTTCTTAATTGTGCCACACAACCACCCGCCCAGCTATTTGTAAGGAAATCAATGCAAAGGAAACACAAAGCGGCAAAATATCGCGCCGTCCGCCACAGAGGACAAAAATGGCCAGCTTGTGACGGTAAATTTAGCATTTTTACCCTAACGCGTTGTGGAGGGTTACCCTTTCCGTTTGTCCATTCAATACAATGCTGTTATAGTGTTATGCCAAGTGTGAGTTTGACCCTTCCGCTTTTTATTTATAGAATACAGAAATCATAACCATAAATTGCTGTTTAAGGTACATTAGTTCCATTTTTCTCTGGAAGCAAGTGCATTATTTTATTTTATGTGAATATTGTTTTAGAAATAATTTCTGTGCCGCGGGATTTGTTACCATTCAAACAATGGTCACAGAAATCATCTAGCCTTGGCACAACTATTTGTGGAATACACAAATTTTGTGTGGATCTAACTTGGGGCTGTGGCGTTGGCAAAGTGACCACTTGAACTACTATGGCATGCGCACAGTCAATATATGAAATCTAAACGTTATTTACGAATCAAATTATTTAAAGAGGAATTTGAGACTATTTTCTTAAAACTGTTTCAATAGTCATTACCGTGGTTGTCAATTATTCGTTAAGGATACGGAAGACTTCGCACGGCTGTAAAAGTACCGCCCTCTTACGGGAATTTGCATAATAATAATAACATTTTTACTGAGTTTAGCAAAGCAGTAACCTGTATGTTTACCTTAAAACAAAAGGTTATCAATTCTCATTTCACACAAACTAAACAAAGTAAGAGATCCAATGAAAAATTACTCACTTTAGCGCAAAGGTCTTTTTGTAAAATGGCGGGCTTGCGGTATAATGGCGTCTTAATGAGAAGCGAAGTTGTGAACCACGAGACGACGATGTGAACATATTAATTACCTTCCCTTACTTTCATGTACGTCGGGTGATGATTAATGAGATGCTATGAATGAGATTGAAAGACTGGTAATGAGAACGTGTTGTTGATGTTTTAACATCTTATTAGAATGTGTGATTATTTTATTTAAAGTGGTTTTATATAAAATCAATGCTACTCTCGGTCTAAGTCTCGAGTTGGATTGCTGGGAAAAGGGATAGTGAGTATTTCTGTCAAAAAAATTGCAGTTGCTGTATAAAGTTTCAAACTGTGCATTCGACTACCTGGCTGTGTAAATGTGGGTATAATACATATTTTCGTAAATAAGCGGGCGAAAACGCTCAGCTTTTATGCAAATGGCAAATAACCCTAAATACGAGAAATTGATTTATCAAACATTTGGCCAGATTGAAAAGAGTGGCTATGAGTTTCTTGTCTGCTTCTTCTCATGAAAGCTCTACTCCTCTTCTTTTTCCAATGCTAAATTTTTGTTTCCTCTTATGTATTTTTATTAATATCTTAGTATTTTCTTTCTTTAACTTAAGTATCAAAGAACTGTTTACACATTTTAATGGAAATAAAGGTTTTTCGCTTTGTTTACGCCAATGTGTACTTGCATTTACATAGTTTGTCCCCCATAGTAACTATAGCTACATAACTAGGATGTATACTAATCCTTTATTCGAATTATGTCTATCAATGGGTGGCGTCCGCCTCCAGTGTGTACTAATATCGCCGGTCGGCCATCAATCCGCTTATTGTGTGCCGTTATTACTGCAATATCCTCCAGGCAAGCAATTCTACCAGGCCATGAAATATGTCATGCGCTTACAGGAGATGTCTATAATATTTAGAAATATAATAATGATTATTATTATTATTAACATTGAATATAATGTACATGATTATTTAATCGGTACAGGTATTTTACAACACATCTAGTTATGTTTTATTGAAATTGAAATTTATTTATTGTATCAAACATAGCAGAAAGAAGTGAATTAAGATGTTATAGTTATTGCATTAGTATAACATATCTGGCTGTTTTGCAGCATGCAATGTTGGGTTTGATTCGCACATAAAGTTAAACCAAGTTTACCAGTAATTGCCTATCTATAGTACCACACTATTATATAAGTACTAAAACATTGCAAATGGTAAAGCGGTCTTAATTCTAAATTTTGTGTTTAGTGTACACAGAAATTATGTCTACAGAAAACTCAATAGTACAGCTACTATCCAAGCTAGCTGTCAAACTTAAAACCTTACGATACACGGTAAACGTAACTGTAATACATTTGACAAACGGAGTGGAGGTTTGTATAAACTCAGTACAAACGTCTACTACTACTCACGCCTAACAATATACACTAAAGATGAAGAGGTAAGCAAAAATGTATCACGCACATTTTGACTGCTATGTTTCAGATGCCAAATAGACCATCCAATTCAATGTCCAATATATACCCTTTAGACGGCAATAGATACAGTATTGCCGAATATTAGACTCATCTGAATACCGAGCTATACCATTAAATTTTCAAACAGAAAATCGCATTAACATGACCTCAAGTACAACAACAATGACAGGCTTGAAAATTTTTGACCCATTGACGTTACGGACGAACTTGATCATTACTGCAGAAGCTACAATCTAAAAACTAATATCTAGGAATGATTCACCCCCATATAGTTATAGATAGTTTGGGCAAGTCTCTCAAAAAGTAAGTGCAAAAATACCCTAACTACCTGGCTCCAAACACACAATTACAATGACACTGAAAATCTCCTTGTTAATCCGGTCTAAATATAAAACAAATCTCTGGTTCCTCTTAGTCACACACACAAACACACACCAAACACACGCACACACACAAACACACACACACACACACACACACACACACACACACACATACACACACACACACACACACACACACACACACACACACACACACACACACATGTATGTACTTTCACTCATAACCTAACTACAACAACTAACAATTTCTTGCTTATTATTCTCTTGTTTTATTTTATTTTTTTATTTTTATTTTATTTTATTGGGGAAAACAAACAACTGTACATTGTGTCTTACTGGCTAGATATATAACAAAATAAATTAATATACAATCCACGGCGTTTCCACATATTACTTTCAGAAGTACAGTTTTTAAATGTGTTTTACAAATATAAATAGATAGTGCTTTTTGTATGCATATAAGTACATAACCAAAATGTAAAATGAGGTGACCTGGTGTCCTGAAATACAAGCCACAAGCTTAGCTTAGGCACCAGTCTCACACAATATTGTACACTGTAATTATTATGTACCTAACCTGTATAATGTATCTACGTAATATTGTGATGAGAAAATAAACATTCATCATTCTCTTGCCCTGGTCCCAATTTATTTGGGGTCGGCGCAATATGTCCTTCGCTTCCATACTTCTCTGTCACCCGTCATCTGATCATTTACCACTTTTCCTTTCATATCCATTCTCACACAGTCCATCCATCTTTTCCTTGGCCTTTCTCTCCCTTTTCGTCCCTCTACCCTTCTCCCATCAATTGCTTACCTACATACGTATCATCTCTTCGCATAACATGTCCATACCAAGCCAAACGATTGCCTTTCACCCTCTCATCTATGGGCACCACTTTCAGACCTCTTCTTACGTAATCATTCCTAATTCTGTCCATTCTCATCACTCCACACATCCATCGTAACATTCTCATCTCTGCTACATGCAATCGTTTCTCATCCATCTTCTTAGTAGAAATAAACATTATATTATTATTATTATATATTGTGCCCTCAAATTAGGTCTAACGATACAGATAATAAATTACAATGTAAGTATACCAACATGTGTGTAGACACAATATAATGTATAAACTATATTTCAACATATATTTTAAGCCTAAAGCCTGAACACGTTCGTGCGTAGAAGTGCCAATAAACTTCAACGAAATTTGCACAACAAAAGCTTATAAGCTGAACCGTTTCACACACAAAATCCCTCCTGGTAATGAAACCAAACCTGTGGAAACCGGTCCCATTTGCAAATACTCGTCAACCCTTAATCTGCCGCTGCATTTTACGAGACCTAAAGCAATATCTGTCAATGTCCTTATCAATAAATTGTGGACGTTTAGAGCAAACGACGTCGTTTGACGGTTTGAGGCGCGCGGCCGTAATCCGCGGTCTATTGGACCCCATCTGCGTTGCAAGGGTTAAGTCGCGACAAATAGACCATTTGCAAATAATAAGACGCAGTGAAAGAATAAATTAAGGGCTTGGAGGGTTGTTGTAGGCGTTTTAGGGTTGGATTGAAATCTGTGATAATATTTTTTTTGCTTGTTGTGGGATTAAAAGTTTACTTTCTGCGAAGTTATCTTTTGTTAATAGGAGTCTTAAGAAAATTAAAGCTATGTCCCGTTGGCCTGCTTCATAAGATTGAGCGTATGTTTCGGTCCAATTGTGATCGTGGTCCTGGGTTCGATATCTGAGTCAAGCATTGTTGTTAGGTTTTCCTGTTAGGAAATCCTCAGTGACATATGCTGCCACTGACGATATCTAGACCCTAGAAATGTCGGACACATTTCTAGCGTCTATGCTTACAATGTCTAGACGTCTAAAGATTCTGCCTGGCTTATTAAATAAAACATAGTTTTTTAAAATGAGGATGAAAATACACCTCACATAGATTAACGCCTATATTTTCGAAGGTAAAGCCTTCGAAAATATATGCGTATCTATCTTATTTTATGTAATACTAATTTTCAGTATGGATAATAAGCTGTTTTTGTTACATTTTTAGAGACAGTTAAAGTGCCGAATAATTAGTTATTATAGGTTTTTTTACGAAACCGCAAACTCACGACTTCATTCCTCCTGTGGTATAAGCAAAAACTGAATATTAAATAATAAGAAATTACACTATCCAAGCATTGAACTGCGACTACAACTAACTAATAACAGCCATTAAAATTAAAACTGCCTAGTTAGACAAAAATAAAGTCGCAACAGAAAAGTTAAAAACATTTCACATAAACACAACAGAAAATTAAATCCAAGCAATTAATTTTCAATTTGTTTTGTAAACAAAATTCATTAATATTATCCATAAGACCCCGGGACCACCCGTGGCGATGTCTCAAGGCGCCATTTTCCGTCTTCTAGGACGGCAATTAATAATTATTGCACCTAGTTCCGGCCGTTTCCGGCAGGGGCTACTTCCGGTGCGCCAGGGGAGACTTATGTTAATAAATATAGTGAGGTTAGTATTTGCTAAAATTATTTGGATAATTTTGGCAAATTCTCATTGTTTCAAATACTTTACGAGGTATTTAAACAAATAAAATATAATACTCGCGATTTCGTATGCGTGAACTTTATTTGTTAAGTTATTTTTAATATACTTTTTAGAGTAGTAGAGCCTCACTGATTTCAGCATGAATGGGCCGGCTCGACCGGGGAAAGACTGCCCTCTCACAGAATATCGACGTAAAATAGCAGTAGGTATTCCTACTGTTGTGTTTCGTCCGGTGAGTGAGAGTGCCGTAGGCCCAATCACCCCCTTTCCCCCTTCCCGCTCCTTCTCCTTCCCACTTCCTTTCCTAAAGGGTCGGCAACGCGCAAGTGATGCCACTGGTGTTGCAGGCATCCATAGGCTACGGTGACCACTTACCATCAGGTGAGCCGTATGGCTGTTTGCCAACTTAGGAGCATAAAAAAAATTCGAAAAATCCTGTGAGTAGTTTTTATTGATTATAATTACCTACTTAACTGTCACATTTCATGTTCTTCTCAATAATCCTAACTAATACTATATAGCATATTATAATATATATTTCTAGATGAAATACCGTTCATCCAAAAATATATTCTATAGTATAGATCCAAAAATATATTCTATAGTATAGGGTACCTCCTATGTCCTTTACTGTTCACCTGAGAACGTGTATGCGAAATTGCATGATGATCGGTCGAGTAGTTAAGGCGTGTAAGCGTAACAAAGAAACAAACAAACTCACGTTCGCATTTATAATATTAGCTAGGATATAAATGTGCAGCTCAATGGAGCAAGTGAAAAGTACATTTACGAACACGGCTGCCTACATCGCTCGGTCAAATGTCATTTACATACAGTACCATAGGCGGAAAAATAAATATTTTGAATAGTATATGAATGACGCAGTGTATTTTCTATATATTTAAATGATGCTGTATGCATTTATTTAGAATATACTTAAATATAATGTCTTCTTGTAGTTAAATTTTGCGCCAGAAATCAATCCGATAGTCAATCAACCTTTATGATATATTTCTCTTTCTTATTGTTAGATAGTTATAATCTAATCTAATCAGCAAGTGAGAAACGGCAATGAATTGCCGTAAATCTTAGAATTCGAAAGGTCAGAGGTCAAACGTCATAGTCATTTCGGGGGTATATCGACTATGCTGAGGCGAATGGTGTTGACCGCGAGTCTCTAGCTCTTACGGTTCTTGAGTTGAAAGTTGTATAACTGACAGACGGATGGACAAAGCTGTTGTATAAGAGTTTTGTCGAACTCTAATAAAAACTATCGAACAACTAGCATTGCTATTTGAATAAATTGAAATTGACAATATTCGAATGTTAAAATCGATCATAGCATATATACAAACATGCGACTAGAACAGAGAACAGGTTATAAAACCGAAACAACAGTACACAAATAACATTTCTCTTTGTCAAATCACATGCACTTCATATTCCGGGATTCTCAAAACACAGCCATTTGGTGCAGCGCACTATCCCGGTTTTAATTACCGAGATTGGCGGCACAGCACAATTTATGTCCAACAATAACTACCAGCTTTATAACCCACGTATAATATATGTAATGCAAATTTTGATTACCTTGATATCTGTTTCTGTTGAATATAAACTTTCATTTGGTTGAAAGGATATTACTGGCGTGTGTGAAGTGGCGTGAGAAATTTTCACGTTATTTCAGTTATACTTACTCTATTTCATGCGTTCATAGTACACAATTACATAGATTCACGCCTGTTTCTCAGATGGGTAGGCTGAGACTACGGATTTCCATTTACTACGATCCTGACACACTTCTCTGGCTTCATTCACTTTCATCACATTCCTCATACAGTTGGCCAAAAATGTGGTTTACCACACTATGGTTGAGGTTCATTTGAACGTCATGAATGGCACCGTGGATACTTTTTCTCGCTGAACACCAGGCATACTCTCATAATTTCATTCCACCTGTCAGCAGAAAAGTCACACTCAGGGTTATCAAGCAGGAGTTAAGGACTTCTAAAGATAAAGAGATGCGCGCCTTGGGATCGAAATCGAGACCTCTGCGTGGCAGTCCAATAGTTTCTCACTAGGCTTGGTTGTTCTAAATAAATAAATATTGGTGCTCTACGAAAGTTAAACAGGCATAGTATACCGATCTTAAAAAAACAGCGGGCGAACAATTAATGAAAAGAACTTATCTGCCAACAAGTCAAGTAACCATTAATCTCTCAATACAACGTCATTGTCTCGAAATTCCCGAGAAAATCGAGACAACATACAAACACGAGAGGTCCCCACATGTCGTAACACATCATTAATCTCTGATCTATGTGACATTTAATTACCTAAAACACCATATATTAGGCGTTCTTCCGTCCTTACCCTACAGAAACCCTTACTAACTTATCCACTATTTGCTAACTAAAATTGAACTTTATTACATGTTAGTAAAGTGCTATCAAGTGCAAATATAAGTTGGTGATGTATCAGTAATTAATATTGTCTTTCTTATTGCTTCACGCCTAAGATTTTATTGCTCAGTTATATTGTTTAGTTTATTTCTATCACGTCTTCACTTCTGATCAAGAGGGAAAGATGCACATAAATGGTAAGATCTTATACCGATATATATCATAGTATAATTTTCAGAATACAATAACTCAAAACTTATATTTGTAGGCGCTATTAACTATCCATAATTACATATCTTTTTACATTTTCTGATGTAGAATAGAAATCAATTGTGCAAATACAACACGATAGTTCAAATATGGCCGTAGATAGTGGAAAAGCTAAAAAGAAAATAAATACAAAATAACTGTTATAAACAATAAAACCTCTGTGAACAGTGTTTCATTTATTTGTTTGGTTTTATATACTTTTCAATATGAATTCTAGAAAATAAGTTCATATTTATTATATTAAATTGTGAAAATTCCCGGTTGTGAAACTTGTTTTCGTAACCGATTCTTACTTTTTAATTGGACCTGAGTCTAAAAATGAACCAGTTAATCTACAAACAAAATAATTTTGATGAACCGTTTCCACTTTTCTGTGTACTTGGAATAGAGCAAAAGATTTAAATCTGAACCAATAATTCGTACCTACTTTAAGTAGATCTTTCAACTAAAATAATTTTGCATGTACGCACTGATAATCAACATAAGTCACCAAACATTCCAATATTAAACTTATACAACTGTTCAGCGAATATAATGTTGGGCAGAAACCTACCAAATTTTTATAATCCCATATACTTTATAACAAGCAACCGGTCACCTGACTCGCAATTTTTCATCTACATTACGGCGATTGATAACAAATAAATATTTAACAAGCCAAACATTCGATAAAATACTTTGGAATCACCTAGAACCCAAACGCAACAACATTCGCTTAAAACTTTCAACCTTCCAAAACACTACAAATGACCCTTTATTATTCTCATTTGTATAAAAAACCTTTCACAAGACCTCAGAAAATGTTTGTCCAAAAAAACGCAAACACCAGCGCCAGACAGTAAGAGTTTCCCGTCATCATCTCAAGATTACTTAATGCACATTCCCATTCTAACGTGGCAAGCGGTGACAAATACTGGAACATTTCACAGTCTGCCGGTCCTACGATAAAAGCATATAATACTACTAGTGTTCTAGGTAAAGGTATGAGAGTGGATTTGTTTTTGGATACAACAAAGACTTTTAATGGGAGATGTTTTGTTAGTGACAATGTTAGTTGCATGGGTGTACTTTATAAGTTGTGACGTGCTATGGAATTGTGTACTGCGGTATTGTTATACACATTTTACAGGACCTTATGATTATACGTAATGAGTTACAAAATTCGACTGGAACTAAATTTTTTCTAGTGAAGTAGGTACCACTTACAAGCATCTGGCATAAGAGTAAAGTTAGTGAATAAGAGAGACAGAGACCCATGTAGTCTGAAGACTAATAATTATATAAGACTAATAAATGAAGATAAAATAAATGAGTCAGAAGGAGTCACATTAGTTTGGACTAATCTAAGTATTGAGTCACAGAGAGAATTTTGCATTATATATTTTAATTATCAATCGAATTGATTTCTATAATTATACGATAGATGATATGCTTCAACTATCGTATAGTTATCGTAGCCACTTGCACTCACTGATTGGTAAACGATTAGCGAGGTTAAGCAACGTTGGGTACGGTCAGTCTATAGATGGGTGACCGCTTAGTAGTATTTCATCTGAGCGTCTCCGTGCTTCGGAGGGCACGTAAAAAGTCGGTTCCGGTTATTGTCAAATTGACAGCAGTCGTTAATTCATGTCAGAGGCCTACGGGCGGTTTGAACAACTCTTGACAACAGGTTGGCCACTAACCACACGAAAAGAAGAAAAGAAGTAGAAGATCGCCTAAGATGCAAAACACGGGGGCAAATTTTAATCACTAACGACTACGTCAGGGATTGACATTTGCCACGGTGGGAATTTTTCAAACTAAGCAATTCATAGTATTAACCTTGAATACCTTAGTTAGTAGAGCAACGACACTTTTTGTCAAGGTTTCAGATTCAAGTCCTGCTTGATAGATTGTTTGTTGCCTCTGACATAATTTGCAATTTAGACAGCCAGATTTTTCTAGATTTTTAGGTATAAAGTAAGCAAACTTAGCAGACGTATAGTGTTCAGGGCGGAGAATTAAAATCAACTTAAGAATTATATATTATCCCGCCTTGAAACCAAGCTACACTAGAACATTCACCTCTTAGGAATCAAGCATTTTGCCGTTCACCGGGCACATTTCCAAGTTCCGTATTACTACTGTCTATATCCTAACAAAGAACCCAGTAATAGTTTGCCTGGCGAGGAAATCAAGGTCGAAACCTCATGCACAGCAGTCGCACTATCGCCGCGCCACTGGGGCAGTTTTTTCTAGTATTTACAACTGTGAGATAACTAAATAACATTATTTTAATTCGTCCACAAGTTAACATTTTTAAAAGTTACTACCCCGCTCCCGTTCCATATTGTCTAAGCTGCTTAAGGCACTTCCCCACAGTAAGTGCTTCCATACATACATAAGATGGTCGGACAGAACCCTTTTCACCGTACAATTCCGTTGCCAATCGTAAATTTATCTCAGGGGCTATTAGTTCGATAAAATTCAACTAAAACGATAAATAAAACCGACTTTGACGGATAGCCAGTTTCCCCCGCAAAGAATTGCCATACAAATGTATGTTTGCAGTTACGTAAAACATTTCATTGTAAATTGTATCTTAAATATACGTAACATAAGGTTGATACTCCGTTTCGTGAGTAGTGGAGATCAATTTGCAAAATTTTTGTATCTATGTCACATGGGACTGTTTTGTCCGAAACTAAACTTATTTACCGTCGTCGACTGAATAAAACATTAGTAAAAGAAAGATGTACACAAATCGAATTGGGACAGAATGATTCATTTTGTTTATACTGATAATAATGAATTTATCTGATCGACGTGTGTAATAGCCTTAATATAAATGCGAATGTGAGTTTTGTTTGTTTGTTAAACTTTTACACCTTAACTACCCGACGGATAATCATGAAATTTCGCATACACGTTGTCAGAAGTGCAGAAATAGACATAGGGTACCTATCATCCAGTACAGGTACCCTTCTCGAGGTAAATAAAATTGACATAACCTATATTTACGCAATGGAAGCCGCGGGCATAATCTAGGTACTAAGAATGATTCTCAGTTTTCGATTGCTTTGATGTTAAAAAAGTCCTTGGTGAGAAAAAAAACACAATAAACACCTAAACACCTAAACACGGTAATCTACGTTTGTCCCGTGTAGGGAACGAACCCACAATACCTGACGCAAGTGACAACTTAAACTAATGCAGCATCCTTGAAGCCGTATCACCAAAGAGGACGACGGTAGTATATCAAACCTACCTTTCGCTAGCTATGATGTTTAGGTCTTACGTAATAAGCGAATCTGTTGCCATCTACCGGGCACTGTTCTAGACCCTAAACTATTACTAAGGATTTCTGAATAGAAAATTCCAATAACACTTAGCCCGACCAAGCATCGAACTCTCATACACTGTAGTCGCAATCACCCCAAGATCAATCAATAAACCCTTTCTACCATATCTATTAGCTTGTCCCAATCGCCAAACGATGCGAGAATCCGTTCCAAAACAAATGTTTGCCTTTGTGACCGAAGGCACATTTATAATTGGTTCGTCTGCCATTTTTATTTTTATGTCGTTTGTCCCACATTTGCCTCGGGCTCTTTCAACTTAATACGATGTTTAAAAGCTATCTCATGTTTCGATATCAATTCACTTTGCTTAACTTTTTCATCATACGCCGTGATTATTTTAGCAGTACGTATCTGGCTTTTAAATCATTTGCTTAATACACTATCATCATATACTTCAAGCACGCTTTACATACGTACATAGTTACACGCCTATTATACCCCTAATAGGGTAAGCAAAGGTGTATTATACACATAGCCAGCTATAGTTTCGTAATAATAGACGATGAGCCTACTGCCGTCTCATGCTAAATAATAAATTACACTACCGCTGCGGCACCGAAGCAGTATTCTTCAACATTATATAATAAAAACATATCCGAATACATCGTTATATAATGAAAAATAAATTTTTTTGACGACTCGATGGCATAGTGGTTAGTGTAACCAACTGCCACGCCTGAGGTCGCGGGATCGATTCCCGCACAAGTCAAACATTTGTGTGCATGAACATGGATGTTTGTCTTGGTCTGGGTGTTTCTATGTATAATATGTATGTATTTACAAAAAAAAAGTATATATGTATGTTTATCCATTGTCTAATACCCATAGTACAAGCTCTGCTTAGTTTGGGCTAGATGGTGTTGTGTGTATGTGATAGAATATTATTATTATTATTATTTTGTCTGACGTTTACGGGAATGACAGACATTGACGTAATTATGTAAATATGTATATGAAATTATCTATATGACCACAAGCGGGCCTAATGCCGTCCTGGTCTGTTTTTAGACTGTAAGCATCTACTGTAAAGTTTTTAACACATGAACACAACAACAGTTTCGTTTTATTTCTTTAATAAAGACAACTCCCGCATTGGAATAATTCCTGTGTTGCGGGAGACTGTACAAACAACGGACACAAAGACTCGGAATAAATATTTGTGGAACACATAAACTTTTTTCCCGTATGAGATTCAAACCCACATCACCTCGGCACAGTGGCAGCGGCGAGGCGCTCACTTAAACCACTACACCATCCGTGCTGCTAATGAAAACTCACACAAAATGAACGCTTATACTACCGCTGCGTAGCCAAGCCCGTATTCTTAAATATTATTTATAATAAAAAGATACCTAAGTACATCGTTATCCAAAGTATAATACATTTCTCACGTTAATGCGAATGATTCACATTGACGTAATTATTATATCAAGCTATCCCTTAGGAACAGTACCTTTTTCTAGATAAAACCTACCCTATGTCCTTTTGTATACCCCTGATAACGAGTATGCGAAATTTTATGATGATCGGTCGAGTATTTAAGGCGTGAAAGCGAAAAAAACAAAAAACTCACATTCGCATTTATAATATTAGTTGAGATATGAAATTCTGTATATGACCACAAGCGCGCCTAATGCCATGTTGGTCTGTTTTTAAATTGTGACCATCTACTGCAAAGTTGCTATCACAGAAACACAACACTTTTTTTACTTTACGAATTGCATTTGCATTTACACCATCGTATTTTGAAGATATTCAGATAATAATTCACAAAACCGTGCATATACCAAAGAGGTCGCATTAAATTCCACGGTAGTCCCGTATAATGCTTTCGGAAAGTTTGATATAAACACCCGCGTAAAGCAAACGTGTCATAAACAATATTAAATCCTGTGAGTTCTGAACTCAGTGCTGGATAGTCCAAGTATATTAATGTCGCAAGTTCGCGACGTAAGGTATCCGACTTTTGCATTGCCTTCGTTTTATTAATCTAGGAAAGATTTTGGAGGAGATATGATATTTTTGGTCCATAGTGAACAAATCAATAATGTACTTAGAATATTTATTATACCTTTGTGGCTTTGCCAAGATAAAATGTAGCCTATCTGCCGTCCTTTAACTAAAATGCCGTTAACCCACAAGCGCACGATTATGACTTTTTAATGAAAAGTAATATAGTTTTGAATTCTATACTAGAATATAGATATAGATAGATAATTATATAGATAAATAGTTTTGAATTCTAGTAAAATTATAGATAGACAATTCAAAACTATTTTACTATCCATTTAAATGTCATATTCGCGCGCTTGTGGGTTAACGGCATTTTAGTTAAAGGACGGCAGCTATGTCGCTCCTACCCGTAAACTATTATCATTATGCAAAAATCATGTTAATCTGCTACAATGTAAAGGAAGGAAAAAGAACTAATAAACATACGATGACGACTCGATGGCGTAGTGGTTAGTGTAACTGACTGCCACGGCTGAGGTCGCGGGTTCGATTCCCGCACAAGTCAAACATTTGTGTGCATGAACATGGATGTTTGTCATGGTCTGGGTGTTTCTATGTATAATATGTATGTATCTACAAAAAAAAAAGTATATATGTATGTTTATCCATTGTCTAGTATCCATAGTACAAACTCTGCTTAGTTTGGGCTAGATGATGTTGCGTGTATGTGAAAGAATATTATTATTATTAGTATACTTTCGCGGTTATAATATTAGTAAGCATAGGGAATAATATTTATAGCTCCATTAGTCCAGCAGCAATTGCACTCGCTCATTAGGTACCTGAAACGATCTTTCACTAAAGTGAAAGTTACAACCAGTGAAAATATCCTTCATTAATTTTCCAAAGAATGATACTGCATAAATAAAATACATCACACAAAAAACCACATCCAACGATATATTTTGTAGTTCCTTGTTAATATCGAGTTAAAACATGTCTTCAAAATCGAAGGTACGTTCAGATGGAGTCACGGGGTGTATGCAAAATGTATGATTTATGATGCACACTACTTCGTCGCCTAGCACTAAATAGATTCGGCACACGCTCTCGGTACTCAGCTGACTTTCTGAAATTTACTATTTCTGCAACGAGGAACACCTTTACTTTATCTTTAAAACTTGCCAGCATTTTACATGAAAATATACTGACTTTTTTTGACTAACCATTGTATGAATCTCCTGGGCTTATAGTTTTAAGATACATGTATGTTGGAATATTGATTTGGATCAAATTTCGTATGTTCAAGATAGTAGGGCAAGTGATTTAAACAACTAAATATCATTTGTATACAACGTATATTACATCCACATTTCATCAGTTAGGTTTTTAATCCACAACTAAATAGCCGAGCGGCAAGCCTATTACCGTCTAATATCCATGCTGCTATTGAGAATGGTTTGACAACAAAACCATACCACGATCAGTGATAATTTTGGGAAGAATAAGAGGTGTGATATGAAAAACGATTTAAACAAGGACTGAGCAAAATACGTGTACTAACAAAGTCTCGGCATGCAGCATACAGAATGGACATTTCTATCAAAAGAACAAGTAAAGTGTAATGTAAACTAACGTGCGCACATGAAGGATATCATGTGAGAGACTGAGAAATGAAAGAAATATGCCTGCATCGCATAAAAAAAATACTCACAATAAATTTATTATTGTGAGTGTCACAAGGTAACACTTATGAATGTCAAAGTTACACAATTTTTTCCTGAGAATTTACATTTACTGCCACGTTCAGCAAAGCAAGGGTGTAGGGCTCATGAGAAGAACGGGCAAGAAACTCATGGTCACTCTTTTTAATAATATTATATCATAATAGTTCATAGCTCGTCATCCAGGAAATAGTCTAGGAGAAACGTACACTCCTCAGGGCTAAATGATAGATGTCCGAGCCAACATATAAATATATATAGTGAAATTGCCGAATCATTTGCGTACAACCGTTAAAATTTCAGACCGTGAACCGTAAACCGTTGACGATAATAACACGCCACAGTTAGGATATAGTTTTATGCGCTATAACAGTTTAACACGTTACGTGCGCTTTTATAACAGGCTTCACTACACCTCAATAAATTTAATCGCATTCGGATATAAAAGATAACTTTAGCAGTGCTATATTTTATGAAATAGTGACTATACATCAATAGCCTAAAGAAACTGTTGGACTTCTACACAGAGATCCCGAGTTCGATACTACGGAATGCACCAAACATAGTATTCAGTTTCGTAAAAACAATATCATCAAAAGTATAATGCAAAACAGAAATTCTAAATAAATTTTATTATTACTGACTGTCGTAAGTATCGTACTGGATGATACTACACTCAGGATTGACTTACAGGTCTGTAGTAATAAAAAAAAATTATAGTAAAATTTTAATTAAAATCTGACCAAAATTTAAAATCATTGACTAACGATATTCAACATGATGGCGTTTGTTGATGGAATCATAAATAGTGAACATGGCTGAAAGTAAGCAGTTTAGTATCGGCGATAAAGAAGTTAATTAAATAATCTTTCTAAAACAACATCGAATTTGTTTATATTATAAGTTCGTATACGTTATCTATCTACGTAATACAAATTTAAAAAAAAATATTTATTTAATTTATTGCAGTTATTTATAGATTATAATATATGTCATATTCTGAATGGTATAAGTTTTGTTATTGTATTTGAATTCCTTTCTATAATTTTATTTTACTAAATTCCTCTCATATCAAAATGACTCTTTTATTATAATTTGCGATAAATAGTTTGAATAGTGATTCAGATACCAGAAAATATAGTATATAAACCGACGATAGTTAAAATTTTACATTAGATAGTTATTTATACAATGTTGCGCATTACAACACTGATATTATTGGCAAGGTTGGCGGTAGGTACCCTGGACGTGGACCTACAAGCGAAGTACCTGACGATGCCACGCCACGAGTTCATAGAGTACTTCAACAGCCAAAACTACTCTTTTAAAATAACTGATTACGATGATAATGTTCAGAGAGCATTTGGAGCCCATATTGACTACAATAGGATTTTTGATTTTCCAGTTCTCGATGAATCTCGTTTTGTCGAAAATTTGCCAGAAAACTTTGATGCAAGAGAAAAGTGGCCAGCATGCGAAAGTATACAAGAGGTAAACAATCAAGGTGGTTGTGGTTCGTGTTGGACTTTCGGCACAGCAAACACGGCATCGGATAGAACATGCATCCATAAAAATATACATGTGCATCTCGCTGAAGAAGATTTTGAGTGTCAGAAACATGATGTATGTAAGGGAGGTGATCCAGCATCGGCCTTCAATTTTTGGCTTAATCAAGGTTTAGTAACTCAAGAATGTAAGCCGTACAACATTCATAAATTGCTTGCAAATGTTTGCTCACATGAATGTGTAAATCAAGGAACTGATTATGCTCAAGATAAGCATTACGCTGAAAAAGTGTACGCGGTTCCTAGCGAATCAGCTGATGGTATTAAAGCAGAACTGTTTAATAATGGTCCTATACAAGCGGCTTTTTCTGTTTTTGAAGATTTTCTTGGCTACAAAGGAGGGATCTATGAACATAAATTTGGTAAGGGACTAGGAGGCCATAGTGTACGTGTTATAGGCTACGGTATCGAGAATGATGTGCAATATTGGCTGGTGACAAATAGCTGGGGACCTAAATGGGGAGAGAGTGGACATTTCAAAGTGAAAGCTTTTGCTGAAGATCTGAAGTTTGAATCTTACTTGTTCAGTGGAATACCAAAATAAAAAATAAAAAAAAAGTATTTATCATATGTTCTACAGAACATCGAATTCTATAGAACTTTAACGATTTAAATAAAAACTGTTTGGCTCGTCAAATCCAACATTCATACATAGATTCACGCCTGTTTCCCAGAGGGGTAGGCAGAGACTACGGATTTCCATTTGCTACGATCCTGACACACTTCTCTCGCTTCATTCACTTTCATCACATTCCTCATACACGCCCGTCGGTTCAAGGTGCTCTTAACCTGGCCTTTGTCCAGAACGCCTCCGATCTGATCAAGAAACGTTCGCCTAGGTCTTCCTCTTGCGACTGTTCCATTCAACATTCATATTTATTCAATTAATGAAAATTAAACATACATATACAAACATCAATAAAATTTTGTGATTTGGTTGTTTATCTTCAATAAAATGTATTATTTTATATCCATTTTTTTTGTTTACTGTATAAATTACCTCTCCTAAAATAATTTAGAAAATCATCATCTTATTCCTGAATCCTTTAAATCCCAATCTATACTATGTGTATGGATTCAAAAGACTGAGGCTTTTGACTCATGGAAAATGGAACCTGTCTGGTATCCAGGTAGCCAGTAGATGATAGCTCATTGGCTAGAGATGTCGTGGAATCAAATCCAACAAATATTTAAACTGAGCTGTGTGGGCTAACAACAATATAACAATATTAGTAATTTATATACCAAATTGCTAGAAATCTTAAAAAAATGTGAAATGTGCTAGCAAAGTTTGCAGTAGACGTTTCTTGACATCTTTCATCGTGGAGCAGTCTGCCAGGCTTAATCAGATCGAAGTCTTTTTTATATTAGAATATCACAACTCGTTCCTCCATTCCTTTTAATCGGCTTAGGATTTTCTTTTGTGGTATTTAGACTTATAGACGTGATTAACAAGTGTATCAGCCGATCTGCTAGACCAATCTAATTACTTTTTGTGGTGAGGTACACATCATACAGAAGGAAAGCAATATTCTTTCTGAATTAGTGTAAGTGGCATTTGTTTTAAAGTCAACTCTGCACTTGAAATAATTCCTGTGTCTCAAAAATACCTACATATTTGTAGATCACACAATGTTTAGTCCCGTATAAGATCCGAACTCACAACACTCAACGCAGAGGCAATAGCAAGGCAGACACTTATACCACTACGCCATCTATGCAGTCAGATCACAAGCACGAGATCAAGAATCTAATTTCAAGTGACATAAGGTCACTTAACTGTATCTAAAAAAAAATGTTATCTAATATTGGTTACAAAATTAATTTGTGTAGATTGAGATGAAATAATATTATTTTTACAGGCAGTTATATTCACAGACTTTTTTAGTACACCGCTGAGTATTAAGTGTCGGGTTCGATTTCTAGATCGGGCAAAGCGTTATTGGGTTTGACTAATTTTGTAAAATTCTGAATATCAGTAATTCTTGTCACTTTTACTGCCTACCAGGTGCCATTCTAGACTCCGTAGTTTATAACGGCACCCAGTAGATAGTAAAAGGCTCGTCGCTATCACGTATAACTTAAAACTGTAGCTGCTGATATGTTGTAGTTATTTACCTCAGCTTATCCCTTGGAGACATAGGCGTGAAACTATGTATGTATGAGAAGCAGTCATAAAACATTAAAATAACGTACGTCGTCATTTACTGTTCTATTATACAATAGTAGTTATGTGTAGTTTGTTCGCTGTTGACAAAACCTTGGATAAGAGAATTGCTCAAGAGTATTTACATAGACAAACAGAAAGCCAGATATTTTTTTATAATATGTACTTATCGCCTCACTGTACGTATCTGCCCAATCCGGCTTGGTCTGGCCCGGTAAGAAACCAACCGTGCCAATTTGCTGGATAGTATGATCGACCCCATGATCGATCCTATAGGAAAGAAACGTGATTCTACCGTGAAAATGTTTTTACGCAATGACGTGCCGAAACGAATGACGAACGAAATAATAAGCATATACCTACCATGAAAACACTTCGGATTTTTTAGGACGTACAAATGTCATACGACGATATTCGTGACGAATGTCGGCGCGAATGATGTTTCATGGTAAGAATAAGCACGAACGAACGTACGCAATTGCGTATAACGCGTTTCACGGTAGACCCCCTGGTTACGACCCGCCGAAGCAACTTTAGTATGCTCTGTGAACTTGCTAGTAGTGGTTGTTTGTATCCCGGGAACAGATAGCTCACATAGTCATTTTATATTAGTTATCGTATGATACCGGTCACATAGTAATATTGTGGCACGGCAAAAGGGAAAGGACGAAGAAATTTACACAGCAATGTTTCTTACCAAGAACTTAAAGGTCGTATGTGATATTTAATTAATAGAAATAACCATTGAATAAATCAATTTCATTCTGATTTTATTCAATTAGTTTGTTTTAGTGATAGTTTATATTGATATCTGTTTATGCATTTTGATTTTACATTTTTACTACAGGATGGGCACACAGTTCCAACTTTAACATACTTCTCTCTAAAATGTCTAATAAATCAGCCCTGTCTACTTCGTGATCAGTTGTTTTATATGGGCGTAAAACCTCACCACGCACTACACTGCCGTGTTAAGCGCAAAAGCGGTATCTCAAAAAAAAACGTTAATTTGATTTTTATGCCATCGGGTAGCTAAGAAAAATACGCATCTAATGAACTAAGCCTTATAGCGGTTTTTCATGAATGGGAAGATTACACAACTCAGTATAAACTGTCTCGAATTAACCCGCGTCCATATATAAGTGAAATGGTCGAAGTAGAAGTTAAACGAGGCAGTTTTGATTTGACGTACAAAACTGGTTTTAACAAGGATCCCATCACTGCCAGCATAATTGGCAACAAAATTTTAAAAACCCAAGTTTTGTCGAATTCCATTTAATAACTAAAAATAACTATCTGTAAGGTAATGAGAAAACTACTTTTACATAACTCCAATTATCTCGAAACTAGCTGTCACTGAGATACCGCTTTTGCGCTTAGCACGGCAGTACAGCACTAAACCGCCTATATCCCTTCATGCCCTTTATACTAACTATTTGATATCGATTTCTTGAGTGATTAGCCCTACATAAACTAGTACTAGTAACTGTAAAGATTTCATCATCTCATTGCCATGGCATCAACTCTATTTCTCAACCAAATACAGATTTTGTTTAGATAATTTAGGTTTAATTAAAATCAAGTAACTCGTTGAAGAAGTTTACTGACATTCTACTACAGATCTTCAAAAAATATTTCTATATGTACAACGAACAACGCTATAAATGAAAGGTTCTCTTAAAATTATGAGGGTGCCAGATATGTAGTTACTTGCTGTTCCGACTGAAATTCATTAAGATTATGGTTTTGTTACAACATTGACATTGACGCCAATAGTTTAGACACCTCTTGTACATACTCGTATTTAATATAATACGTAATGAGATATCCAAACTATACATAAATATGTTATTTAATTACTTATAGACAGATTTAACTTCGTTTATCTATAAAAAAATATCATTGTCAGAATAGTTAAAGTTCTATATTTTATTTTATTGCCTTCCAACAGCATTCCATGCATTTTATTTTAGTACATTCTTCTGATATCGAAACTATTTGTCTTCAATAAATTGAGAAATATTTTTATTAGTTATATAGATGCCAGACTATATAACATAGAAACCGATATTTAATATTAGACAGTGACATCTACAATGCTGCGCATTACGACACTGATACTATTGGTGGGTTTGGTGGCAGGAGACCTGGAAGTGGACCTACAAGCGAAGTATCTGACGATGCCACGCCATGAGTTCATAGAGTATTTCAACAAACAAAACTATTCTTATAAAATAACTGATTATGCCAACGATGTTCACAGAAAATCTGGAGCTCATATTGACTACAATAACATTAAAGATTATCCTGTCCAAACACATGATTCTCGTTCGTTTGAAAATTTGCCAGAAAACTTTGATGCAAGAGAAAAGTGGCCAGAATGTGAAAGTATAAAACAGGTCTACAATCAAGGTAATTGTGGTTCATGTTGGACCTTTGGCGCGGCAGATACAGCATCAGATAGAACTTGCATCCACAAAAATATACAGGTGTTACTTGCTCAACAAGATTTCGAATGTGAGCGACATAATGTTTGTGGTGGAGGTCAACCAGATGCTGCCTTTAAATTTTGGCTTAATGAAGGTTTAGTATCTCAAAACTGTAAGCCATACAACGTAACTAAATTGAACGAGCATGTATGTACACATGAATGTGTAAATAAAGACACTGATTATGCCCAAGACAAGCATTACGCTGAAAAAGTTTACGCGGTGTCTAATGAATCGGCTGATGGTATTAAATCAGAGCTATTTAATAATGGTCCTATACAAGCAGCCTTTAGACCGTATTCAGATTTTTTTGACTACAAAGTAGGAATTTATGAACACAAATATGGGGTCCAACAACTCGGTCACAGCGTACGTGTTATAGGCTACGGTGTTGAGAATGATGTGGAATATTGGCTGGTGACTAACAGTTGGGGAGTTAATTGGGGTGAAAATGGACATTTCAGAATAAAGGCGTTTACTAAAGATTTGGCTTTTGAAAAATACTTAATCAGTGGAATACCAAAATCCTAGGTATATAACTCACGTTATGTGAAAGTTGCTATTTAATAGAATAATGTTTTCACTGAAAAGCGGTTTATAACTGTTTGTGTAATTAAAATTAATTCGATAAAATTGTTACAATTAAGTAATTAGGCATAAGTACTTTATTTTAAAATATTGATGTACGTACTACATTTTGTAATTTGGTTGTTATTTGTAAATAAAATATCAGAGGGTCAAGAATGCCGGTTTTGTTGTAATCTTATAATAGTAATATAATATTCTATCATATACACACAACACCATCTAGCCCAAACTAAGCAGAGCTTGTACTATGGGTACTAGACAATGGATAAACATACATATACTTTTTTTTGTAAATATGTACATATTATACATAGAAACACCCAGACTAGGACAAACATCCATGTTCAAGCGCACAAATGTTTGACTTGTGCGGGAATCGAACCCGCGACCACATAACAAACCTTCATCTTGAACCACGCCCTGAAATACCACTAAATACCTAGTTGAATATAATTGTAGTTCTGTTTATTCTCATACACCTGTTGTAAGTGAAAATATATGCTTGTTGATCGCGTTGTTCATCTTTAATTTCTATTAAAATCCTAAATCAACCACGCCTCTAAAGCGGGTTGACTAGCATAACGTTACACTGTATACTAATTTGAAACCACATGAAATTTCTTAAATATGGAACAGTTTTATAATTATGGTTTAAGATAACAATTACGATACTTTCATCCTATCAAAGTAAAGTACAGGCACAGCCGCTGCGTAAACTAATCACACATATAACTCACGAAATGCTGTCTTAATACCACAATTAGTCCTTAAATAACTAGTAATATTACAGAGGCTGATCCACCGAGAAATTGCTCGTAAAATGATGACAATAAAGTTAGTTACAGAGTTACATTTATTATAGTTTGAGATGAGACATTATTAGATTTATGATTGTCTGGGCAGTTATAATAACGTAGAGATTACGTGTGTCTATTAGCAGTTATGTTTTACGATTGTAATGTGTGTAGATATTACAATGTACTTTGCATTATCTTACATTTACGTAAACGTTTATATTGAAATTAAACTACTGTATACGGATTTTATCGCGTTATTTATTTTACACTTTATTACACAATTTTGAAACTGTTACACTATTACTAGATACTATTAAACTTTACTAATTTTTAAGCTTACTAAATTATTAAAACTATTAAAACTATTTATATTTAAGTTTACACTTTCCCCGACGTTTCGGTTGCTTTTCAGCAGCCGCCAGCAGCAGTCACGGGGAGACTAAGATGGTAGTTGTCTCAATGTTCCAGTATCGTTATTTCAAAGTACCCGAACATAATTTAATCATTGGTGTTTCTATTTACGCAGAATGAGCTCAGAGTATCATGAACTCTAGCTGTGGTTTGCTTCTTCTTGGATTTGACTATTTGAATGACTGGATCCTAAGTTGGTGGTACATTCCAACCATCTTCTCTATTGAAATTAGGATGTTTTTTGATTTCAATAGCCTCGCGAAGCATCCCTGGTAGGAACGTTTATATGTTCATCAAAATTAAGCTATGTTATATGGCAAATCCATATAAATTAGCTTAATTTGGATGTGGATCGAATGCTTTCGTATCGTTTTGGTTGTTTTTCAACAGCTTTAATACGGGGGAAGAAGAAAATTTTTTTAATTACTCTCACACTGCAGAAGTGAGCTTACGTCGGCAGTGCAATGGATGAGATTCGAGCGTAAGACAGATCGCGAGTGCAATGCCTTATCCATTGGGCTGCTGCCGCTTCGTCTCCATGTCTTGAAGTGTGAAGTAATTACAAAGCACAATACCATTTCCTACATTGTTGGTATTATTGCAAGTATTTCGTACTGTCTATGTTTTTTGTCTCAAATAAAAAATTGGGTCGCCAAATGTGCATTTCAACCATCCACTCCTTTCATAATCATAATCACTTTTAAACTTTTACGTTACATGATATATATAATTCGTAACGTATATTTCCGCGATCGTGTTTACCTTTAAATGCTTGAAGCTTCGACCAGGTTGCACATGCCGTATGTTTATATTATCCTTTAGAGAACACAGACGCAAGAAATTTTGTACCCTTCTCATAGCTACCAGACGGAGGGTATACGTCAAATCTTCAATAATCTTGTCACTCGAGGGACGTATTTTTTAAAAGTAACTACCTCTCATTATTTGCAATGTCCGCAGTTCAACCCTTTTAAGCAGATGGGGTCCACGCAAAAGCAAATGTTAGGAAATAATCCACTACCACCTGAATGCTACGTATATGCTATATAAAATTGATGCTATACACCGTTGTTATATGATCAATTGCTAAATAACAGGATGTAGTTAGTATTAGAATTATTTATGAGTTTTTAACCTATAGTATATTCAAATAATATAATTATGTATACAAATCTCGCCATATAAAAAAAAAACATAAATTTATGTTGTGTTTATGTGTGTGTAGATTACTTAATCTGTAACATGTTAAATTCACGCCTTTGTATCTAAAACATTCGCGTAAACAGAAGACAATATTATGTAAAACATCCTGTTTAATTTAAATGCGTAAATTAAAATGATACGTGCATATTAAAAGTTTTTAATAGTCTTGCTAAATGCTTTGGGCATTTTACTATATTCAGGTCATCATTATTATTGGTATATCGAAAAAATATTTTCGAAAAAAAGAGTACATCTATATGAATATCTATAAATATACTTATGTTTTATCTATAAATATAAAAGCTTAATACTTAGTTAAATTTGTACAGATACACAGGCGTTCAAACCTGGCACTAATAAGTACCTACTTTGTGGTTCGTTGGTACTTATTTATTTCATTCGTTTAATATTATCAGTGAAGTCAAGAATCGTGAAGATTTGTCACAGTTAAAAGTACTTCTTCTAAGATATTAGTGTGGGGAACACTAATCTGCATGTGTCGATTTTCTAGATTGTATTATGAGTACAACTCTTAGCAAACAAAGCATTTCAAAAAATTATAAACTTAACAAATGGCGTATAGGCGTAATGGCGTAACGTGTGTCGTAGCCGTTTAGGACTTTGTGAGATGATGGATGTTTAGTTAATTACTATGCTACGAATCTTTTATTGTACTGATGTAAGCAGATGTAATAATAATTTATATATACCTTATATATTATGTCTGATAATATTAATGTAAAATGATGTTAGATATAAGTTTTAACTTGTACAACGATTTGGTGTATACCGTTACGTTGTCTATTTGTTTATAATAATAAAAATAATAAAAAATAGTCTTCAGTAGTATAAGTTTGATACCCCACTGAGCAAAAGTTGAGACAGAGGGTTGTTTTAAAAATATTTTTCAAATGATTGATATTATAGCTCTTGCTCGATAGAGCACCGACCTTTTACCCGCTGATCGTCAAAGGGTGTCAAACCTACCCCGCATTTTATAGGTATAAGGTTTTGACAGATATTGCCGAACATCTCATAAAGTACACTCTGAACCTTGCTAAGCTCGGTAACTACCGGATTACTCTGTTATATTGTTAATTCAATTTGAAATCCCTGTTTCGTTGCCAACTTGGTGTAACTATTGTTTATTTAATTGCGAGATTGGTCGTGATTATATTCAATTCTTTAGGGGCTTGATTATAATTATAATATAATATTCTATCACATACACACAACACCATCTAACCCAAACTAAGCAGAGCTTGTACTATGGGTACTAGACAATGGATAAACATACATAAATACTTTTTTTTTTGTAAATACTTACGTATTATACATAGAAATTAAATTATAATGTTTAGTTACAAATCATAAATGTAAGGGGCATTAGTACTCGGTCCCTAAAGTTGGCAACACTGCTATTAGTTATACAATTACTTATTTCTTCTTACTTAACCATATGCAGACCCAATACATCATCATAATGTATAATACATAATAAAATTTATACTATTAATATGTCAGCAAAATCGGGTTAGCTTAAGAATAAAATCTCCCTACTTTAATGTGTTTTTAATGTTACTACAGTCGATTACCATTTTAGGTGCTAAAATTCAGATTTGAATTCAAATCTCATTCAATTTTAAAGCCAGTAGTCCATTGAGAACATCTGAAGCCGCAGTTTCTAAGGAAATTAGAAATCGTTTAGAATGTCTGCAGATTATCTCTAATAATACTAATGCGTTAACTTGCTTAAAACACGGTATAACAAGATGATACGGCACAATATAGTTCATACATGTTTTGCTAATTCGTTTATCATGTAAAATAATTAAAAGTTACTTAACATTTAATTTGTAAAAATTCGTTCACTGAATAATAAATATTAACATTTTTTTTTTAAATTAAGCTACTATATACGGATTTTATCGCGTTATATGTTTTACACTTTATTACAACATTTTGAAACTGTCACACTACTACTAGATACTATTAAACTTTACTAATTTTTAAGCTAATTAAATTATTTAAACTATTTAATTTATTTATATTTAAGTTTACACTTTCCCCGACGTTTCAGTTGCTTTTCAGCAGCCATGGTCACGCGGAGACTAAGATGGTAGTTGTCTCAATGTTCCAGTGTCGTTATTTCAAAGTATCCGAACATAATTTAATCATTGGTGTTTCTATTTACGCAGAATGAGCTCAGAGTATCATGAAGTCTAGCTGTGGTTTGCTTCTTCTTGGGTTCGACTACTTGAATGACTGGATCTCAAGCTGTTGGTACATTCCAACCATCTTCTCTATTGAAATTAGGATGTTTTTTTATTTCAATAGGCTCGTGAAGCATCCTTGGTAGGAATCGATGTTCTTTAGCGAGAATCTGTGGTTTGTCAAATCTCAGGTAGTGGTTGGTCCCCTGTTGCAGAAGTTCACACACAGTAACATTTTGCCATTTGTGTAAAGATTTTGGGTGACTAGGAATCTTATTGTATGTACTTCTTAGTGTATACACACAGTACTATGCAACTCTTGTTATGTTTTGTTAGCCTCAGTTTATTATTAAGTACGAGTCTATATGAGTTCGTATTTTACTTAGGTTCACATCGTTATATTATTATATAACGATGTGAACCCAAGTATATATAATAATGATGTTATTACATAATTATTAACCGCACAATTAATTGACCTTGCCTATAACATGAGATAGTTCTTAATATATAATCTTTTTATATCACGAATTTACATACTAGATCAACTAATATGTACTTTTAATTGAATTAATGTTACCTGAAATATCCAGATCTCGAGAGATAGCTAGTACACACGGCTACACATCAAGCTAGACACCTATATACTCATAACTACGCTATATACAAAATAGAGAATTGTCGGAAAGGGACAGTGCATAGTAGTGTCGATGTAAAGGTAAGGATAGAGCGTAACAAAAATATAACGCACTCTCTCGCACGATTCGCAGCGTTCAACTTCTAATAGTTCAAAGTCCAAACAGTCTAGGTCGATGTGTCGCTGTGTGTACGTTATAATGGTGACATTTACTTAGTAAATGTAAACGACTTGTTACATATGCAATTGTGTTGTTTATAATGTTCATATATAAAACACACGTGCCCGTGTATAACGTTACACAACAAATTTAGAATTAATTTTCAAGTAATTAGAACCCATTATCGTGAAAATATTGTAAGAAGGGACGCTTAAAAAAACTAAGTCTAGCAAGAAACCATTGCCCCCAGTAATTTCATCAATGCACGTCCAATTTTCAAGGAATCTATTGTGTTGAGTAGCAAAAACGGCGGGCGGTCAACTAATTCGATTGTGAACAACGGATCACAAACCCTAACAACACCCTTTCAATCAAAATACATCTCTACCATGCTCAAAACAAAGTCTACATTCGTATAACAAAATTACATACTACAGAATTTAAGAAGGCTTTACTTCAAATCAGAATCTGAACCTTCTAAAATAACAGTTAAGGTTGAAAATAGTATGTAGATGGGTATTAAGTGTAAATATTTTCGAATGCAAAGAATCTGCGAACTAATCATAAGGACACGTGGCTCGGGTGCGACCCGCTGTGACTGTATCGTGCAAGCTCATGATTCATTCTGTTACGTTTTTAGTTATGAATATATGACTATTTGTTTGTGTACTTCTATTGTATATATTGAATTGCTTATACTTTAGTAAAAGGGCTTCAGGTTTAATGCAATGTGCCGCTGCTACATAGTGATCTGCTACATTGCCAATTATAACCTATTTATATAACCTATACAGCGCAATGCAGGAAAGACAGTTTTTGAGAACCATAGCATAACAGGAGAGGAAAATTATTGGAGATTTGATACGACAAACGATCAATTTTTAAAAATCATCTTGTATGAAAGAGTGAAGATAGGAGAGAAAAGCGACGACCAAGACGTAACTCTGTCCAACAAGTGAAGGAAGTAGTTGGAGTTTAGACGTATCAAGAGGTTAAAAGAAAGGCAGAAGACAAAGATACGTGGCGATTAAATCAACATTAAAAGTTAAGCTCTTAAATTAAATTAAAGAAGAAGATTGCAATGTTTATTGATTTTTTGCGTATTTCCTAGGTAGGCCCTTTAGCTATGTAGCTAGGCAATTATGGTGATAGTCGACACACCAAAATGTTATTGAGATTATCAGATAGTTAAAAATATTGCAGCCATATATTGCAGTTGTTATTGTTCATTTAGGAGGCCTTTAAAGATCGTCGTAAATTATATAAGCCTAAATAGTGCGATTTAGATGTTAAACATCTCTACTTACCTGTTTTAAGATACACTAAAACATTGACACAACTACCACCTTAGTCTCCCCGTGACCATAGCTGCTGAAAAGCAACCGAAACGTCGGGGAAAGTGTAAACTTAAATATAAATGGTTTTAATAGTTTTAATAATTTAATTAGCTTAATAATTAGTAAAGTTTAATAGTATCTACTAGTAGTGTAACAGTTTCAAAATTATGTAATAAAGTGTAAAATAAACAACGCGATAAAATCCGTATATAGTAGTTTAATTTCAACGATCAGTAAATATTTACCACAAGCCCACCAATAATCTAAACAGCACATGAATACTTACATAAATTATTTAACCCCACAATGTCCACGTATTAATCATTAACCAAACTCCAAAGGTATTCCGTATGAATATATGCTGAGTAAACACAAAGTCCCCCACCAAAATGCGATTCATTTCCGTAAAATAAACATGTGTATGAACATACAGAATTGCAAATCGACCTGTTAATCTAATAAAGAAGCCAGACCCGTCGACACGGTTCATTTGCAAAAAAAATGTCACGAATTTCTTTTTTTTCTGTTGTAACTCCGTGGGGAAGTGACGTTGACAAATATAAAAGCATTTCCGGTTGGCATCGGGTATATTTCTTTTATATTTGAACAGATAATGTAGATTGGGCGTTTTGAAATATTCAAATAAGTGGATCTGATGGTTTAAAAGCGTGAAATTGTTTGTTTTATATTTGGTTTTTAAATTATGTTATTCGTCACTGTAAATGTAAACATGTCAACGTTTGAGCAAAAATAATATATCTTTCGTCACGTTATTTTACATTATTTATAACTCATTTAACTACCTCATTGGTCTAGTGGCTAGAGTATATTTTTACGAAACATAGGATTCCATATCGGGCCAATAAAAAGGTAATAATAAAAAAATATTCTATCACATACACACAACTAAGCAGAGCTTGTAAATACATACCTTTTATACATAAACACACCCAGACCAAGACAAACATCTATGTCCATACACACAAATGTTTGACTTGTGCGGTAATCGTACCCGCGACCTCAGGCGTGGTACTCGGTTACACTAACCACTACGCCATCAAGGCCACTAAATGAAGACTCGATGGCGTAGTGGTTAGTGTAACCGACTGCCACGCCTAAGGTCGCAGGTTCGATTCCCGCACAGGTCAAACATTTGTGTGCGTGAACTTGAATGTTTTTCTTGGTCTGGGTGTTGCTATGTGTAATATGAAAGTATTTACAAAAAAAAATTATATATGTATGTTTATCCATTGTCTAGTAGCCATAGTACAAGCTCTGCTTAGTTTGCGCTAGATGGTGTTGTGTGTATGTGATAGAATATTATTAAATATTATTATTATTAAATGTGTTAGGTTTTTCTAGTCAAGAATTCCTCAGAAATAACCCGAAGTTACATACTTCTGCAGCCAGTCTTTAAGACTCACCACCGCAACCAAAATTTAATGATAGTATATGCAACTCATTTACTACAGAACTTTTTTATTATTTTTCTCATATTTGCTTAAACCTCCAATTTAGTCAATTTAAGTGTATATTTCACTGTAGCAGACAAGCATAAAAACTGGTACACTGCTCTTGTAAGTACAGCGATTGCCAACTCTGAATGTGTTTTAATACAACTAGTTATTTCAAGGTTTGTCATTTGTTACTTAGAAATTATCCCCATTAATAAATAGAAACCTCTTTTCTCTTTTTTATATGTATGGTAGTAATAATGTCATACAAACGAGAAATAACCCAAAAGTTTGGCAATCTTGACGTTTTGACATTTGATAAACAGACTGCTTTTGGCCATGACTATTTTGATCGCATTATTCACATTCTTATTACATAAACCATGCGACATGAAAGAACACAAGTTATAATGTGACACTATTTTTCTTAATGCCGAATTTACAACATTTTATTTTATTAAGAAACTAAATTAAAACTCCCCAGCAACCAGTAGCAGTTAAAGGGTTAAACGACATGCCATTCAAATAAATTCCACTACGGTTGAATGCAACAACGTGGTTAATCCAATTACTAATAATTTGGTTACTTCTTAACAACCGTAGTCATTGACGGGTTAACTCCCTTTGCAGATGCTACCCGCATTTTGCGATAATTAAATCTTAACTATTAAAATTTTAATTAAATTAATTGTTCATTTATGTGCATTGAGATAATGGTATGCACGATGAATCTGAGTCTTCATTTTATTTCTGCTTTTGTCTTTATTGCCTTTTGTTTTGTAGAACAAGAGCCAGGAGCCCAGCTAGAGGTAAGTTGTAACCAGGAACCATGGACTTCAGCAATATCAAGTCAGCACACAGCTCACATGGCTAAGCCGCTGCCTAACGTGGTAGTACTGTCTTTAAGCCACATTTGTAGAAGAACAAGTCATTGCGCTTGGAAAACACTAGTGCTAGTAGTTTATACCAGAGCCTACACGTACGTGGGGGTAATGATTGCTGAAAGTACGCAGTACTGGACGAAGGCGTTTCCAGGTGCGTAGTAAGTAATAAAATACGGTTTTTCAGAAATTCCTTAAGAACCTTTCTTTTAAATTTTTATATAATAATAAATAATGTCCTCCGGACCGAATTTCGGTCATGGCGGCCAATCTTAACGGAGACTCGCCATCTGCGCAGGAGATATTATAGTGCACAAGTATGTGCGCAAACACAAGTGCACTCTCTGTTCCCTAACTCTCATGATCCGATGGGACGGATAATCCGACACGACCGGAGAGAGATCAGGCGCAGGGCCAACGACTTTACGTGCTTGCCGAGGCACGGGGGTGTCCAACACCGCCAACTCCCAAACTCTGGGCTCGTATTGAGATTTCTTAACAGAAAAACCCAATAACTTATTGTTGGCCCGACCCGGGATTCGAACCCGAGACCTCATGCACAGCAGTCGCGTTCACTACCGCTGCGCCACGGAGGCAGTCAAATTTTTATATAACTAAAGTGGCGAATATGTTACACTTACATACGTCCTTAATTATACGCAATCACACAATTATGTTGTATTTCAATATGTATTTATTTTATTATGTAACTAGTTCCAAAAAAATTATAACTATCTCTACCATGCAGCATTTCATTTGGATACCCACAAAAACTCTCAAGTTTACCCGTACAACCTCCTTAAAGTAAGGCAGCATCATTGGACTTAAAACATCGCTGGCGAAAAATTGGTGTAATACATATTTGCTTGCCTCACCGTGATACAGAGAAGTGGCTCTACGTAACATAAACAAGCGAGAATTGGCAATGAATTGCCGTAAATCTTAGAGTTCGAAAAAATGGTTCAGGTAATATGCAAAGGCCACGTGACACCACGTGACCTTGAGGTCAGAGGTCACATCGACTATGGTGAGTCGTATGGCGTTGACCGCGAGTCTCTAGCTCTTACGGTTCTTGAGTTGAAAGTTGTATAACAGACGGACGGACGGACGGACAAAGCTGTTGTATAAGAATTATTTCGAACTCTAAAACGGTAAATAAAGGAATTATAAAAAATAATTTCAATTAACTCCCCCAAACACAATCGGGGTATAATATACCCGCCAACTCGCGTGAGTGTCGAGTTAATCGTGACCACGCATTGTTGATCGTCTCGTAATCCTACCGCACATTAACGCTCCGTCTGCGCGCGACAGCACAATACTCGCCCGACCATACATTAGAATGTTGTAAGGCTTAACTTAGATTTGCGATTTCCTACATTCTGCATTTTTCTATCCTTGTTGATGACAAATAAGTCATTGTTATTTTTCGCCCTTATTACTGTTTAATCCTTATCGTAACTAATATCATAAATGAGAGTGTGAGTTTGTTTATTACAGTTTTACGCCCTAAATACGCGACCGACCATCTTCAAATTTCGTATATTCATTTTCAGGGGTACAGAATAGGCTATAGGCTCCACTTTATCCAAAAAAAAGTACTTTATGCAATGGGTAGAAACTAATTTAAATTCTACATACAAAATTTAGATATCTAATAATAAAATGAAACAGTATAATATATTAGCTAAAATCTTCTTAGCCTTATTTGTTGGCTTGTAGCAAGAAGTGGATACAGATATCCAGTAGTTAAGTTAGTTTAGTTAGTAAGTTAGTTAAGTGTTCTGTTTGCGTATTCTGGTTACCCAACAATTACACAGAACGTCAGACCGTCGCATCATCAATAAATCTTAAAATGCACGTAGCATATCCAACATTAGCAGCTAGTACGGTATACAAAGGTATTTATACCCATTAAATAAATCATAAATTAACTTGGCGCACAAATATATAATCAATAGTATTTTCTATTCGATAATGACCTCTTTTATTGAAATTAAACTACTATATACGGATTCTATCGCGTTGTTTATTTGTCACTTTATTAAATTTTACTAATTTTCAAGCTAATTAAATTATTATTAAAACTATTAAAACTATTTAGATTTAATTTAATTTTACACTTTCCCCAACGTTTCGGTTGCTTTTCAGCAGCCATGGTCATGGGGAGACTAAGATGGTAGTTGTCTCAATGTTCCAGTGTAGTTATTTCAAAGTATCCGAACATAATTTAATCATTGCTATTTACGCAGAATAAGCTCAAAGTATCATGAAGTCTAGCTGTGGTTTGCTTCTTCTTGGGTTTGACTATTTGAATGACTGGATCCCAAGCTGGTGGTACATTCCAACCATCTTCTCTATTAAAATTAGGATGTTTTTTGATTTCAATAGCCTCGCGAAGCATCCTTGGTAGGAATCGGTGTTCTTTAGCGAGAATCTGTGGTTTGTCAAATCTCAGGTAGTGGTTGGTCCTCTGTTGCACATCTTTACACACAGCAGACTTCAACGACCGTTGGTGTTTTACATCAGCTATGTGTTCTTTTGTAATAAAGTGTCAAATAAACAACGCGATAAAATCCGTATATAGTAGTTTAATAACAATGAATAATATTCGCGTAAACAGAAGACAATATAATGACCTCTTTTATTTCAAATAAACAATGACAATAATTAATAGTATATATCGTTAGTGTCTTTACAGTAAACTGCCGTCACTTTCAAAATCTTGACACTAACTTACAATATCATACGACAAATCGCAAGTCTGTATTCCAACTCCATGTATTAAGTTGCACCTAAGACGCCGGTCTTGTTGCAAGTTAATATTAAATTAAACTTAGAGCCGAAACCATTAAGACCCGTCGATCGCATTTGCAGGGTTAAAGCCAGCCATTCCGGCTGCGGTCATTGTGTATAGTTGTAATTATAACTGGGCTCATAATAATGCATTGTGCGATATTTAGATTTGATTAGTCTCTGTGGTTAACGTAAAATTACATTTTAGGCTGTCGTGTTTATCAAAGCTACAGTATGTTTATTTTAAGTTATTTGAGAGAAATAAAATATGTGTGATGTTTGTCTTTATATGTCTGACAGACATACGTTTACGTGAATGTTACTCATTGAAATTAAAATACTTTATACGAACTACAATTATTATTATAATTACAAACACTGAATTATTATCTATATATTAATACGTAAAGCAAAAATTTTACGAAAATTGCGTGGACGGAGAAGTATGAAATTTGGCACAGTTAAAGTTTATATGGAGAAGGAGTAGCGAATCTTAATACTTTTTTAAAATATGCTTTAGAAATACATAAAAATAATGAAAAAACACTACACGCACACAACCATGCATTTGACACAAGCAGTCGCATCGCGTTCGTAGTATTTCGGCATTGTTCGGATGATGTCGTAGAATTCTTCGTAACTATGGCTACATGTGTATGTGGAGTAGGAGACTAAATGAAATGTGATTATAAGGGTATAGTTATAGACAACAGAACCTTAACAACGATCAAACTTCAAATTTAAATCAATTGTGGTCGAATTTTGACCATTTGGCGACCGCTAGTTAGATTAAATATAACTTATGACTACATACGGCCATGGTTAAAAATCAGTAGAACCTTTGAGGAATAATGATATTGAAAGTCGATTACGAAATTATAAATAGCTAATTAGTGCCCTACCAATTAACTATTAATGTTTTTGATTTTGTCCCCTGTTCGTTTAGGGTAATTGTTTTTAGTAAAACAAGATGGCAAACAAGCACGACAGCTTTATTCTGAACCAATACCGTAGCTTATGATCGTTTGCAATTGATACATTCAGCGACATAAGTCGATAAACATTCCCGAGCTTTTGAAATGAAGAAAAGAAATATCATATACGATAATGGTATTACTGTATGTTTTATTGCAGTAACAGTCAAATGATAGTTAGTTCCATCACAATTACTATATATAACAATAATTAGAAAATTTTCATTAATTAAATACTGATACAAATTTATACAATATTCAACTACTTACGTCTCTGACTCTACCAGGCGTATTTACTCGCGTCGTCACCGACCGAAAAAATTACTTGAATGATGTATGTATCTTATGTGGAGGCCAGTCAGTGCAGACCGGCGACACTTCGACCCAGTGGGATCTTTTGTGTCGACACTCTCCCAATAACGACTGCCATAGATGTTCATGGCAGCCGGGACCGACGGCTTAACGTGCTCTCCAAGGCACGGAGCAGGCGATAACTGTCAATCAATACGCACATAATTTCGAAAATTCATATAACTTCCGAAAGTCACAGGTGCGCGACGTGGGTTCGAACCTGAGACCCTCTGCATTGCAGTCTGTTGGTCTCCCCACTGAGCTATCGAATGATACTAACGGAATAGGAAAAGTTCGGAATGTGAGCTTTTCGTATCATTTAGTAGTAATATCTTTCTTATATTTCTCTATCATTATGTTTGAAGAGGACTTACATCAATAGTAATAGATACGAGTTCACAATGATGAAGGCTTTTATCAGGACTACTACACTACAATCTTTCACCTAAAAATCTATGCTACACCAATTTGCTTAGTGTTGTTGGAGCGCGATCAAGGGTTAATAGGTTCGTTCACATTATGTGAATTGACCTATCGCTACTTCAGAACTTTCTAACGCTTTATATGAAACCGTTTATTTTTAGTGCAAACACCTTAACTAAAACTATATGATCAAAGGGTCAACAATCAAAATAAACTAAAATGCATCGTATCATGCAGTAAATCACTCAAATACATCAAAAATAAATGTGACGTCACTATTTGTAGCGACGTAATATCATTTTAATTGGTACTGGACACATCTGGCGGCCGCGGTGTGTAATTTGTCCACCATTAGTAGCAGTCGATGGCATTATTAGTCACTGTGTTTTATTTATTAATAGCTTTCCAAGTGATTAGTTCGACGATGCTTGCAATTCGTTTGGGATGGATATGACTTAATGTACTTGAGTAAGTACCACGTTGACGCACCATAATTTTACACCTACTCTATTGGCCCCGGTGGCGCGGCGTTAGTGAATACCTATATGCCCCAGATAGGTATATGATATGTAGGGTGGTAGGCCGTATACCATCTATATCGCCATGGTTACAGTTTCCAAGTATATAGTATATATAGGGAGTGAACCTATAGCCGTCTATAGAGCAGAGTGCCAGACTCCGTGCTGCTACGAAAAAGTTCTTGACAGAAAAGCTCAATAACACTTGGCGCGACCCGGGAATCGACCTCGAGACCTCATGTACGGCAGTTGTGTTACTACCACTGTGCTACCAAGCAGTTAATACTTATCTTCATCAATGAATACTAAGTTTTATAATGTAAAGAAGTGACGCTTACTCACGTAGCAGTACGACTAGCAGTGCTGCAGTGCTGTCATCATTTAGCTGTTATGGTTCGCATGTAAACTTACTTATACGTTGCCTTCATATGGCGATCTCTGTCTCACTCAATGAGCTCAGCCCTACGATAATTAAACTCATAGTAGCAAGTTATAAAATCAGCCGTACTATTCTACTAAAAAGTTTATCCCGAACTCGAAATTCGCTTTGCTAGTAACTAACTGTTTTTACCTATGGCTATTGTAGAAGCATAAATTATAACAGCCAACTCGGATGTGAGTTTGGAAATAAGATGTAGCCGAATTACACAGCGGTTTACTTGTTATGAAGTGACGGATGTGTGACGTCACTCTGACTTTATATTAGCTGATAAACACACAAAAGGACAGAAGATAACCAACTTGGTTCACCAGCGTAGCCCATATCTTTATTCCCCGATCAGTATAAAAATAACCCCTTTAACGTTGATATAAAACTTGTATAGGTGTTTTATTATTCCAGCGTCATTTTCCGTACATGGCTATGCACTTTTCAGATCGACAGAGACAGCCAATAAAATGGTGGATACGATTGAACCGTCAATTCGTAATGCCATTGTTTATTGTTTGGAGAAACGTAAAGTGCCGACCTTAGAATAGCTTGGGAAGAAAGGTTTCTACACATTAGGTACTCAGTACAAATTTAAAATTACTAAAATGGTGTACTGCCTTAGTGGCGAAGTGGTAGCGGATTTGACTGCTGTTCGCGACGACTCAAGCTCAATATTGAGGCAAAATAGTATTGGGGTTTTCGAGCAAGTAATTCTTAGTAGTAACTAAAATCTAGACCTGTGCCTCATTTATGTCAAGAGGCTCGACCCTATTATTTGAAACCTTATACTATAGCAGCAAAACGTCGCTGAAATACAATTGTGCCTACAACTTATGGAGATATTTAATTTTATGGTATGCACCAAGGTGGTTAACATACCTATCGTCCTACCATCTTATGGTTAGCAGGTACTTTAATTTGCCGATAATGTTGGAGTAATGTAAAAAAGGGAAGAGTCCTGGTCAAACGGTCAGTACAATTTACCTCAAAAGATTATTTATTTGCACCCAGTAAAATTAATTTCAAAGAAAATTAAAGAAGTAAAAACGGCTTAAGTACATCGTGAGGTTCAGTACAGTATCGTGTGTCAAATAGGCCACAGCTCAGCATTAGCACCAATAACAATTGCAGCGCTGATTTTCAGCTGGAGCCATAAAGGCCAACAGGTATAAAATTGCATTCCATTATAAAATCGAAAATTTTAAACTTTTATCACCGCAGACATTCAGTAGGTATTTGGGTTTTTATACAAGCAATACTAATTCTGCTATGCTCTACCTTTCTATTTACTATCAAATCGATTAACCCATATGGTTACAATTTGCGATGTTTGGAATGGATAGATGTTTCTTGCCTCTTAATTAGTTTCTTTCGTATATTATCCTCGTCTAAGTAGGCCGGAATAACATGGTCAGCACATTATTTTCATATTATGTAAATAAAGTATACGTTTACGCTCTTGAAATAACTCAATAACTTAAATATACTTAAAAAAATAGTTTACTATAGAATAGCGATGTATTGTACTTCGTTTCGTCTGAAGCACATTTTATTCGCCGCTATATAAAAATACTCTAGGAATGGTCATCATATGTGAAAGGTTCACCGACATACAATTTAAAGCTTTATCAACAATATTTTCTTAGAAATATTTATTTGAAACCATTGTCTGTGAATCTTATGGTCCTTTTACATGACACGAATAGCCCTAAGTTACACGGTTGTATGTATTGCATAACAATTAAATGGTGTAACTCGTATGATTAATATGATTGAGCATGTAACCCGCGCGAGGAGCTTGCGCATGAAGCCCATGCATACTTGCGTCATGTACATACAAGGATCTTACGTACTTTGTCATGAATTTCAGTCTCAATACAGAATGGAAAACCGTAACTTTATCTGTTCATGCATTCATAATCGCACGTTTATATCCCAAAAGCATTGGCAAATACATATAGAGCACACCTAAAATTCGCTAGCTTAGGTTGTAGGCACCATGATTACGAGCGTACACCCGTCTATAAGATACAATTCCAGGCTCCAGCTACGAATAATATTGTAACCTATCTAACTTTACTAATATACGTGATAAAGATAGTCCCACTTTCCACTACGTGTGGACCAAACATACATATATATGTAGCTGGATAAATATGTTTGCAATACGCCTCTGTCTAAGTTTTAATAAACACGAAGCAATGTTATGTTAATCTCCTAATAAATTATAATAATCGCTCCGGGTCTCCAAAGGCAACAGAAAAAACCTCAAAGAGAAATGCTAACTAAATTAATTCCGGCATCTAAACGTAGAAATTAAAAAAATAAAAGCGCATTAATTATTCAAAACGGCTATCATCATCCCTTTATGCAAAGTGGTGGAAGCAGAAATGAGAGACAATATTTATCTCTCACACGTACCATTGAACACGGCAAAGTCGCCTCAAAATGTATGCAAATACACATTTTTGCAAATATAAGCAATTTGCATAAACGGTCAATATTAGATATTTCATACGCATATTAATAAAGATTATGGACGTCGTTTTAAAAATGTCGGGGTGTAAATGACCGGTCGTTGTCACTGTCGTTATTTGAAGGGTTGACATTTTTCACGTTTCCGATATGTAAGGGACATTAGGAGCGTGTTGATTAAAATTATTTACGCACTAATAATTCGATGGTTTCACGTTTCATATAATATTTATTCTAAGCATTATTAGTGGTAATTGCGTTTGGGTAACTTTTTATTTGTTACGGTACACTTTTCATTCTTTCTTTTCTTTTCTTAAAAGACTACTTCTGCATTGGGAATAACTAGAGTGTCGCAGGGTACTAAACAAACATTCAAACAACGGATAGAACGATCACGTAGACTCAGAACACCTATTTACACACTACATATTTTTTTACCGTGTCGAGAAATCAAATCCACAACACCCGGCGCAGTGGCGTAGCCCCCACTTTTACACCATACATCATTTAATGCCGTATGTAGTAGTTTAATTTCAATGTGTTAGTTATAGTCCGTAATCGATAAACTCTGAAATTACTCAACCGATTTTAATAATTCTTTAACCTTAGGAAGCACTTTATTCAGATGTAACATAGGCTGTACAACATCATGCTACGAGAGCGGAGTAGTAATCATAAATGTGACTAAATCCGGGAGGGGCAGCTAGTCAAATATAAAGCAAATGCTACGCTTTGGATATTACAGTGAACGCACGCACTATGTATCGCATAAGGAAATGAGCGCTTAAACCTCGAATACTATTTAAGACACAAGGGAAGTCGCGAGTGATATCTAGTTCTAAATAAATATAGGTTCGTTAATCAGATAAAGTCATTTAATCTGACTGTGACACACAATATCGTAAACAATTATCCGGAGTGCAGCCACCGGCGTTATTGTTAAGCCTATTAGTGATACAGACATCTTTTGTCTTCTTAGTAATCCAGTGCAAGTCGTGACCTTAAGGCGTTTTGGTACAAATTCATTTAGAAACTCAAATAATAATAATAATAATAATATTCTTTCACATACACACAACACCATCTAGCCCAAACTAAGCAGAGCTTGTAATATGGATACTAGACAATGGATAAACATACATATATACCTTTTTTTTTTTGTAAATACATACATATTATACATAGAAACACCCAGACCAAGACAAACATCTATGTTCATGTACACAAATGTTTGACTTGTGCGGGAATCGAACCCGCGACCTCAGGCGTGGCAGTCAGTTACACTAACCACTACGCCATCGAGTCGTCAAATTCTTTGATTACTCAAATTCGTAGCTTAGATATTAAAGATATACATTTCTTCACTGTAGGGATAACTAGCTTAGTAGCCAGTTATCCTTCTAATATTATAAATATAATATTTTAATGAACATGTTTAGTTGATTGTCTCACGTTCGTACACTCAACAATTAACACATGGTCAACCGTTGAGTGAAACGTGGCACACAAGTAGACCATATCCTAGATTAAATATAGACATATAATATCTTCTCCCTAGTCTTTATTATTCCCAAGTCACTTGGGGTCGGCTTTTCTGGTCTTACCGGATTTGACTGGATATCAGTTTTTACACGGAGCGGCTGCCGCCTGACCTCCGCAACCCGAAGGCTAACGATACCCTAAGGCTAGACCAGTGTCAGGATATTATAGGTCACTGATTTCCCAATAACGACTGCCATAGATGTTCATGGCAGCCGGGACTGACGGCTTAACGTGCTCTCCGAGGCACAGAGCAGGCGATAATTATAATATTTATAATAGTCATATAATTTCCGAAAGTCAGAGGTGCGCGACGTGGGTTCGAACCCGATACCCTCTGCATTGCAGTCTGTTGGTCTTTCCTTTGAGCTATCGCTGCAATATAGACGTATATTTCAGATGAGTCTAAAGCTAATGCTATGAATGTCAGAATTTTTGTCTATCAGTTCATCGTTTTGTCTAAACGTAACGCAAAAATCACTAAAAGAATTTTGATGCGTTTTTCATTATACCGTAGCTTAAAATTTAACCTAATTTCTTCGCAATTCATCTGACACTATTCATAAGTCTGCGATCCACATAAATGATATCGCCCACTTCTTACTGAACTTGACGAACACACTGCCCTGTGTCTCGATAACACAAAAAAACTACGGACGAATGCTAAAAACCTCACTTATTTATTACGATTGTGACTGCATAGATGATGTTGTGGTTTAAGTGGCCGCCTCGCCACTGCCACTGCGCCGAGTGTTGTGGGTTCGAATCCCACACGGGACAAAAAATTGTGTGATCCACAAATGGTTGTTTCAAGTCTAGGTGTTCTCTGTGTCCGTTGTTTAAATGTTTGTAAAATCCTGCGCGATACAGGAATTATTCCTAGTGCGTTGAATGTAATAAAAAAATGATTATTGCTCTCCAACAGCTTGTTACTTATACCAGTCACTATCTTCGTTACATTGACGACTATTTATCAACGTCTCGTCTGCCGCCGCCGACCATCCGATTACTCGCGACATTCTCATCTCGCCCCCTGTTTCTTCAGATTTACTTATAATTCGCCTTTTGATTCCGCTCTATATTCATCCTCAACATCATTCATTTACATCACTCCAGATTATCCATTAAGGCGTGTTGAGGAAATGTTTTTATTAAATGTTTTTGGCAATTAAAATGTTAATCTTGCTTATAAATTAGACAACTTTCATATAATTTAGTAAGTATATAATAACAGCTGAGTTTGTTTATTACGAATACATTAATTAGTGTGCATGAAGGACGTAATTTTTCAAGTTGTTGTTGTTGGTTTGCATTTGACAGCGATCTCACCTGATCTTAAGTGAAGATGCAGTCGACGATGGAGCACGCTTGCCTAGAAGATACCTATTCACTTGCGACTTGAAGACACCCAGGTTGTACTCTTTGGGAAACACAGACTTAGGAGGCGAACTCCACTCCTTAGCGGTACGCATTATAAAATTGGAAGCAAATCGCTTCGTGCGTAAATGTGGTATATCCAGCATGTACCTGTATCGCTGGCCTGATTGTCTGGTCGTCCGATGGTAGAATGGGGAAAAAGGAATCAAATTATGCAGTTCCTCTGCACACACAGTTGTTACCTATTCATGGCGGTGACGAATCAGAATTCGCACGAATTCTGTATTTTTTACGTTAAGCAAATGTGTTAGTACCTACTCAAAAAAAGAAAATTATTTTCATGGCATAAGTTTTTAATTACCAGGCCGTGAAAAGTGATTTAGTGTTATGTTCTGAGGAAATTCTTTCCGAATATATAATAATAATAATATTCTATCACATACCCACAACACCATCTAGCCCCAACTAAGCAGAGCTTATACTATGAGTACTAGACAATGGATAAACATACATATATACTTTTCTTTTAGTAAATACATACATATTATACATAGAAACACCCAGACCAAGACAAACATCTATGTTCATGCACACAAATGTTTGACTTGTACGGGAATCGAACCCGCGACCTCAGGCGTGGCAGTCGGTTACACTAACCACTACGCCATCAAGGCCGACGTATACATATATATTCTGAAACATTTATTTCTACTATAAATTTTCTTTATACGTCGAAGAAAACTTAAATTAGCCACGTTATAACCAAAGAATATTTTACTTCGGTACTATACCTTAAATACATTTTTAAATATGAATAATGCATTATCTTAATGATGCTACAAATTAAACAAACTAATTATTTATATTTATACAAGTGTTTGCCTGTGGCTTCGCTTGCGGCTATACCTGCATATCCTTTTCTGTTTCTCTGAAAACGTGTATGCGAAAAAGATCATAATGATCGGTCGAGTAGTTAAGAAAGTAGTTAAAATGCGTGAAAGGGTATAAACAAGTTCACATCCGCATTTATAATATTAGTTAGGACAGTAAAATTTCCTAATGAGAAATAAATACATTAAGGAAAATAAAGTAGGCATCTACCTATAACCGACCGCTACACGTACAACCCAAGTACTCACAGTTCCGCTAACAAGGCGTTACATTTTTAACTCTCCCCCGCCTACTCTTAACCCTTCCGTGTTCACAGCTCTACATTACGCTACTGACCTATAAAGGGTCTAGGGGACCCCAAACACTTGACAGTTCTTTTCAATTATTCAAAGTACTCTTGGATCATGTCTTGGGGAGAAAAAGTGGGAAAACAACAAACTAAGTGTTAGAATGTAAATTGCGGTGTTGTGTGTAAAAAAACTTGCATAATTTTACATTCTGTTACATGCTAAAGACTCTTCAAGTTTGAGAATAAATGAGTTGTCAGGCCAACGTTACTATAGTTTTCTGTAACTATGATACACATTTGTTTATGCATTTTCTGTGTGGTACATTAATTAAAATTTGACTAATACTTTCTATTGATTATGCAACCTGGATAAACGTGTCAATATTACTAATGCATCGAATATCTCAACTTTCACACCCGCATATTGGCTCGAATATTTTTGTTAATTTAAAGACGTAACCATAAAAAAATATTTTTTGGTGTAGTAAAGCCTCGCTTTGGTGTAGTAGAGCCTCGCTGATTTCAGCATTATTGGGCCGGCTCGACCGTGGAAGGACTACTCTCTCACAGAATATTGACGTAAAATAGCAGTATTCCTACTGTTGTGTTTCGTTCGGTAAGTGAGAGTGCCGGAGGCCCAATCACTCTCTTTTCCCCTTCCCGCTCCTTCTCCTTCGCACTTCCTTTTATTTCTAAAAGGTCGGCAACGCGCAAGTGATGCCTCTACTGTTGCAGGCTTTCATAGGCTACGGTGACCACTTACCATCAGGCGCGCCGTATACTTCTTTGCCACCATAGTGGTATAAAAAAATTATACCAAAATATTTTAAAATTATTCTATTACATTTTTGTCCTGCAAAGATTGACTTAACAAACTTTTGTTCATATGAAACTAAAAACCCTAAGTCATCTGCCTAATGTTTTCTGAATTATTTTTGGAAATTTCGTTTTATTTTCTGGTACCAGTATGACGTTGCCTATGGCATTAAAAATATAGCAGCTTCTTTTTTAAAAAGCTTGGCCTTATTGCGTCATGCATAAGCTACTGTACCCGCAAACGGTAGCTTACGGACTTGCTATAATGTCGAGTAAAAGTTAGAAGTAGGTCGTATACTTATTTGCATCCTTAGTTGTATAAACCATAAAAAATCGTCGAACCCACATTCTAACATTAACCCTTGGAGTGCCTGGTAAGTAAAAGTTAGACGGCGTGCCTGGTGGGTTTCTAGGACCCGGCAACAAAGTGTAATTTTGATGTTATTGATTGTGTCTAAATATCAAATAATAAGTTTTTATTTATGTTATATAACTATTTTACGGGATAAAATAAGAAAAGCGAAATATAAGTAGATAATAAAGTTTTATTAAATAATTGAAAATCTTCTAACGTTACGCAACAAAAATCAACACTGTTTAAAAAAGTGTTGATATCTTGGCAGTTTCTAAAAAACTCTTTGTACAAGTGTCTAATAGGTGATAAGTTATCAACTGCTGCTCTCTCTTTACGAGTATCTGAGCTATCGAACCTCATACAATTTACGATGAACATGAATCGTCTCAAACTCATAGTGATTTGAAATATTTCGGTTATGTCAGTCACCCACAAATCTGCCGTCATAAATCAGCGTGTCGGACTGTGTGAGGGCCGCAAAATGGCCGATAGTTTATAATGCGAAGCTACTCAGAAACATCGCGCGATTGATGAAGAATTTAAATATGTAATTGTTGATTCCTTGAAGCAGCGGGTCTGTGAGACCCACTAGGCACCCCAAGGGTTAAATGTTGAAATTTAACAAGATGAATGATTGCCAGCGGTCGACTGTCTTCTTTTAATCCTGGATTCTGTAAGTACAGCGGCAAAGTATCTATTAAGGCTATCAAAGTAAGAACTACCATGCCAATTTTAGAGTGCCATCATTCCATAAGCTGCTTAACATCCGCCGAAGTGAAATCATAGAGAAAACAAAATGTAAGACAGGAACATATCTGTTAATAACATAACTCTGCGGGACTAACCTTACCTATACGTACATACGTAATCCAAAGATTATTTTTGACGTAACCATCTAACTTGCAACTTAATATGTCTTTAAGATCAAACCTAACACATTACGAAATCTTTTGAAAGTTACAGCATCGCATTCTAAGACTACGACGTACTTACATAGCTCTATTACGAAACTTCGCAGCATAATTCCAGAATTATCTCAGCGGGTTCTATTTCACATAAAATGATATTGCAACGAGTATGCGTCTTAGTTCTTTGTTATGTTCGACCTTGCTCGAATGCCAAGGATAAGTGTTAAGGGTTCGTCCTGCTTCTACATCTAAATTCTAGTTAAGTATAATATTAATACTTGTGGTAATGTTTGAAAATCGTCCCAGTCCTCTAATATATTCCGGTTATAATCACATTCGATTACACCCATGATAAATAGATGTGACTCAATACCAACGAATGACTGTCAAGTTAATCCAGAAATGTGTCATCCAAAATGCTGTAAGGGTGATAATAAATGTAAGCTTTAAAGTTCAACGAGAGTCTTTTTTGCCTTTAAACTACTACAGATATTAGTCTAACATCAAAATAAAAAGCAGCATCAATGTATTCATCAGAGTAACTGATACCTAATCAATGAATATACTGATGCCGTTCAAACACGCTGTCAATTCCTGAATTAATTTCAAGCATGAGCCAAATATTCATGTTTCTATTGCTCACAAGATTATTTTTGTTATACATTAGCTTTTTTCTAGATTTCATACTACGCATGTGCTGTAGAATCTGCTCGGCCGAAAAAGTAGCACTTTGCCTAACCCCATAATATAATATCTCTACGAAAATTATTTTTGCTGCCTTATCTTCTCAGTTGCGCAGCGGTAGTGAATGCAATAGCTATATCGGGTTTTAAAACAGCATCCCAGCTTTAAGAGTAATTAAATTTTTCTTTTAAAACATTCTAATTAACAGTATGGTGTTTAGAACTATGTCCATTAACGTCAATATTACAATCGTTCGGCTTGCATTTATTACGTAGGACTTAAAATTGTAACTCGCAAAATGTGGATGAAGTACATCTCTGCCTACTCCTTCAAGGGCGGACACAAGAGTATATGTATGTATGTATTTTCTTATAACAATTGATAGTTGTACTGAATTCATTATACGCAACCTATCGTATCCTTTAACAAATAAAATTACCTTTTTAATCGTTAACAGTTACCCAAATCAAAACTACCAAATCAAGACAAGGCTGCACGTGTTCAATGTGAATGCCAAGGTCTAGGTCGAGATCTATAAGATCCAGATATTCATGCTGCAACATCTCAAGGACTACCTTTGTCTGAAAACTATTCAACGACGTAGTAAGAAAATGTATTGAGCATTTGTTATAAATGTTGGCTCCAAGGTTGGAAAAGACATTAGTCGTTCTAATGTTGGTTATTATAATATGTAGTGATTCTATATACGTCGCTATGGTACATTTATTTTTGTTTATATGCTACAAGCCATTCTGTATACATACATAAATCGTAGTGCATAAGGTAGACCAATTGAACTTCGAGTATATTTTTGCATGAGAAATGCATGAGCTTATATTTTACATGTTTACAGTTGGAATTCGATTTTAGCACTTGCCCTCGATATGCCGCAGACTAATAACAATCTTAGTTCCTTGCAAAACTGGTATACTTAAAATCATATTAGCAAATTGCTTTCTAATATGTTTGTAAGTATGTCAATTCAGAAATCCATAAAAGCTGAGATATGGATTAATTCATTGGTTTGGTGTTTAAGCGTCACGTTTGCCTAGAACCTAAAGTCTATGACTGATTCATGTGTACATACGCATGTGGTTTACAAGCATATGTATATATATGTATCTCTTTCAAAGGGGTAAGCAGAGATGTGCCACACAACACTTTCGTCTATTCTTTTTTCAGTCGTACGTATGTTTGAATGAATGGATGTTGCAGTGGTTTAAGTGGTCGTCTCGTAACTGCGTGGATGGTTCTTGATTCCATTATAGAATACAAATAATTGTTTCAGGTCTGGGTGTACTAAGTTTGAAAATTTGTAAGGTGCCAAGTGATATATATATTATTTCAAGTGCGTGAGCTCTCTATGGAATAATTTAAAAAAGTCAACTTGATATACGTAGAACGATATAAGCTTATTCAATTATTGAATCGTGTTTAATATTTGACTGTCCTCTTCAAATAATGCGGAAAATAAAGTTTTGCAACAACCTATCTGCTAAACAATATATCTGGACAAAGGCCAGGTTAAGAGCACCTTGAACCGACGGGCGTGTATGAGGAATGTGATGAAAGTGAATGAAGCCAGAGAAGTGTGTCAGGATCGTAGCAAATGGAAATGCGTAGTCTCTGCCTACCCCTCTGGGAAACAGGCGTGATTCTATGTATGTATGTATGCAACAACCTATTACTTATCTAAAAATCCTATTTAGAGTAAAAGCTAAGCTAAAAAGGATAATTCTCTACAATTGCTTTAACCCCTACTTGTTAATCTTAAAAATCATGAGCACCGACATGATACGTCGCTGTGGGCCAATTCATACAAGTGCCTAAAATTTTTCAGCGATACTGACGAAGCCGTAATGAAACGTCATTTTGCGGAAGCCGCCCGAAATTGCAAAATTAACGCAGCCGCTTCACAAAAACGACGGACGCTTAAAAAAACTCGTGGCATTGTCATGTGACACATTACTTCACATTTTTGTTCGCCAACCCGTTGTGCATTTGTAGAATTACCGTCAGCCCTCCAACAAATGGAATGCGTCCGGCCCACAACAGCGCAGACTGCCTAATGTCTGTCCATCAGGCCTCTAAATGGCACACGTCATTTACCAATTACAAACCCTACCCCTTAATATGCATCGCTTTGTATCATATACAATGCTTACTTTGTTCGAAGCCTTAACACGTTTACCTGGATGACACAGTAGTGTACAGCAAACATCAGAAATAACCAAATATTTAGAGTTTATCGTAGTGTGTGCGTGTGTGTCCAGAAATTATGGCTCGAATCCATCTCAGGGCTCAATGACGTCATTCGGCATCGCAATGACAGGGTGGCGAAAGGCATGCAATAGGATTTGTCTATACGGGGTGTGTACATGTGGCGGTGTTTTGATGAAATTGCAGTCTGCAGCCGGCCTAATGTTGAGTTATTTGACTATTGATTAGAGGATGTCGTGTATTAAAGAGGGTGCGATGTGCACAGCATTCTAGCCTGTGTGGTTTCATTATTGATACAATGGGTGTCATGAGAATAATTGGAAATTATTGTTTGAGATACACAGATATCACATACATTTATACACATTTTTAATAAAGGATTTATCTTCAAAAATGTACTTTGCCTCTTAAGCAAATAGAAGTATATCATACAACAAATAACCACCAGTTTTTATTGACAGTAGATTCAAAGCAAGTAGGACACCACTGTCGATCATGTGACCGTACGAACCTACAACTTGTGGATCTTGTTAAACTTTTGACACCGAAGTAAGCTTATTAATCACATCCCCTTTGTAATGTTTGAAATAGCTTTATACTAAAAATCTCGTTAGTACGGTAAATTTTAAAACTATTGATGTGAACAGGCTACAATATTTAGTGCGTGTGTGTGTGTGAATGTGTGTGCGTGTGTGAGTATAAAATAGTAGTCTGCTGTATACAAAGTCTAATTAATAGCTTATGTGGACAATTTCTATTTTTCTGTAAAATTTCCGTTTTCCTTCATAATGAAATCTAAAACACGAACTCGTTTTATTATTATACTAGCTGTTGCCCGCGACTTCGTCCGCGTGGACTTTAATTTATTACCCAATACCTACATTTAATTTGCTATCTAATTTTAATATATAAAACTACAACTAAAGAAATTAATAAGTCTAACTATAATAATAATAATAATAATAAAGTTTATTGACCAAATTTTAAGTTACAATACATCGGTAATACATATTAGCATAGTATATTATAGGGCACACTCACTTACTTACGTTCAAATAAACTAAGATAGAACTTATCTATAACAAGTAGCAAGGTGAGTAGAAGAAGCATTAAATTATAATACTGGTATCACAAGTAAAGCAAAGGTTCACATACTTGATAAAATTTATAAATGCCCAATGACGGTATACAGAGAAAAGTACTTTACCTCCCGTGCTAGTCAAAGACTGTGTTACGGCAAGGTAAGATTCTCGCTCATAGGATAATAGTCATTACGTATTACGTATACATATAACTATACCTATATAGGTGTAGTTAGCTATATATTTAAAAAATACATATGGTATCGCGAACTTTTTTGTAGATATTGATACGTTCTATATTACTGTAGAACATTTTTTTGTTCTATCATCAATAGTTTCCGCAGCGCACGCGATGACAGATTTTTTATGACAAATTTTTTCACACCTTGGGTTATATTATTGCATTTATATTAAGAATCACTATATTTTTTGAAAATTTAATATAGCCTATGTCACTCAGTGAAGATGCAGTTTTCTAATAGTGAGAGAATTTTTGAAATCGGTCTAGTAGTTTTTGTGTGAAAACATTACAAACATACAAACAAAAACACAAATGTTTCATCTTTATAATATTAGTTTAGATTTACAATAGGTTTACACAATAGACATGTTAGCCACAATAGGGTTTTAATTTTGTCTGGCAATTAAAGACTTGCTGCCTCTGACAGCGCAACTAGCGTAGCTGCTTTCTGAGCAGCAAATATATAATTCAAAAGTGTTTGCCAACGATACGCTAGGAAGAAGAAGATAGACTTGACTTAAAGAAAGAACAATTAGAAATGAATTTGGCATAAGCTTAGTAGTGCGTGTATTTCCAGCAGCGTTTAGCTACATTATACATTGTTCTTTATAAGCTACTAGATTTTGGCCGTGGCTTAGCCTGCGATAATGTAGATTTTCAATAAATGTCTCTCCTCGAAAACAGTATTTTTGGATAACGTATCCTTTTCAATATCCCTGATATAGTGTATGCGAAATTTTACAAAGATCAGTTGAGTAGTTAAGACTGTGCCGAGCGTAAGACAGATAATGACAGAGCTCGTGCGGCGCATATTCAAATCGGCACGCGGCCGCCATAGTATAATTGTATGGAGGATTTGAATAGCTTTTTTGATAAATTTGTATCTTTATTGTCAACCAACAGCTTAAATATTTAAGCTGGACAAATTGTAATATAACTATTTATGTTTCGTTTAAGCTGTAAAATTGGATAGATTTCTACTGTTATAATCTAAAAATCACGTAACACGAGCTTACGTTTATGCATTTTTCATAAATAATAATATTATGCGAAAATATTAATCATTTTAAGTTTTTTATACGGAGTAATTATAAACACATTGTTGGGTAAATGTATATTTTATATTTGTATTAAACATTGATTTTATTCACTTAACTGTGACCGCCTGTTTTGGCACATTTCGCTAGGCGCAGTCTTAAGGCGTGAAAGTGTAATAAACGAACAAAGTCGCATCATATAATATCAGTTATCATTATTACTTTTATATAAACATATTTACCTACACCTTCCATATAAAATTACTAAACAGAATTAATCGACCGTTCTTCAACCTGCAACTTAGCTCGAACTAATTGCACCAAATCTCCTAATTCAGATACGATCAATACCATAATACTGGCAACCACCACCATACTACACATCTGTAGTATATGTATCCGTGCGTTTACATGCTATTCTCCATAATCCTGCACACAGCCGCAATGACCTAGTTATGCCCCTATTTTTCTGTAATTACTCACCACGCTTTGTCGTATCCCCAACAGGGGTTCGGGCTCACCATGACTACTAACGCTGTGGTGTACCGTGATGATTTTGAAAAACTAGTATTATAGTAGTACTAGTCTATAGCCGTTGAGTCATTGAGTCCACTAATAAATCTATCGCATAGGAATCCAAGACAAAATACTCTTCGGCGCTATCTATATGCTAAAATATATAATCCTTAATTAATAATTGAAAGAAGAAAGAAAGAAATATATTTTTTTTTTATTGAAGCTTTGCGACACACAATCAAAACTATTATAATGCAAAATTTGTGTGTAACAGTAATAAATGTATTTATAAATTGATAATAATAAAAATAAATAAATAAAACTTATATACATTATTATATACCTATATGAATTACTACATTATAATACGTTAATTAATTACATATACTATTACTTAATATATTATTATATAAAATATCGAATACACATTTATACATGGAACCCTTGCTGTTCAATGTGCGTCGCAGTGTTCATTAAAAAGAGATGTTGCTCAGCATAATGCTGTACCGCTTGCGATACAGCGCTGATTTTCAGCAACACCTCAATAGTGATTATGAGCTTCTAATACAGTCCAAATTAATACCATTAAACTACAAAAAAAAGTACAGAATTTTTAATTATTACAGATAATAAGAAACACAGATTACAGATAAAGTTATATAAATATAGATAGAATAATAAAGTTGTTGTTTCATCCATTATTTTGACTCATCGTCATATCAAATTGTATTTGGGCTCAAAGGGTTAAGTAAAAATTGAGCTGTTTTATGCATAGGTAAGTTCTTTTCAAAGACGAACTCAATGTCTTTATTTCCATTAACTATATTTAGACACAGTAGTAAACTTACATAATAATATATTTTACTTAAAATCTAAACCAGTTTTTTTTTTTTGGTATTAAAAAGCCGTTCAGGGATAACTGATAGCTTTTATGAAATTAATCGAACAAGGAACTTATTATGGCCATTTCATTTAATCGCCAATTTTTTAAAACATGTTTCTTTACAAATCAATTCGTTTATACATTTCTTGCGATATATGTATATGTCATTCATAAAAATACGTATAGATGATAATATTTCTGTTTCCAATATACTTTTGTTGCTAGATCTAGTATTTCACTTACTCAATTGAGACATGAAACTCAAGCATTTCTTGCCATCTGGCATTCCTCATAACTTAGATCGTTTATCGATTCCAATATTTGAAAAATAGATAAAGTAACGTTAGCACGTCTGCGAGATTAAATAAATCATACATATTGTGAATTTTAAAAGCGTACATGTTCAGCGAAACCTGATGATGATGACCATGCATATAGTACCATCGTCCGTTACAAAGTCTAAGTCAAAAATGTTTTTCTATAAAATGATTTTCATCGAAAGTAAAAGTCACGTTTACGTCATGTTATTCATTAAATTTAAACTACTATAAACGGATTTTAACGCGTTGTTTATCTAACACTTTTATTACATAATTTTAAAAGTACTATTAAACTGTACTACTATTTATATTATCTTTTATATCTATTTGAATTATCAAAACGGGGAAATGTGTTTATTATGTGAACATGGCTGCTATAAAGCAACCGAAACGTCGGGGAAGTGTAAACTTAAATCTAAATAATTGTAATAATGTACTTAGTTTTCTGAAATGCACGACGTTTTAAGCGTGGTGTAGCAAATGGTGTACTGTCCTTTGGGCAAAATATGTTTGGTAAAATTTTACTTCCCAAAAAACTTATCGCCCTAGTTTCATTTACCAAATGAATATTTAACATATTTTCATTTCGCATTTCATTCACTTGGTCCAATTATCATTTGGCATCATTTTACTTTGTCAAGTTTTATTAAATCAAATGTTTATTAAGCAAACGTTTTATTTTGGCAAATATTATTCAGAGCAATCCGACTCGTGTAGGTTAGGTTAGAAGCCTTCCCGGTTATTTTTTTTATAACCACCCTGAATTAGGAGCTCTGTCGAGCTATGCTGTGGTCCAAACGCAGGGTGGTGAGGTCTCGGGCCAGAACGCTCATGTGAATTTTTTTTTGGAAAGAATATGCTATGCTTATATGAAACATGATCAAGTAATTACTTGTTAATCAATAATCTGCCGAAAAAGACTTAGCTATCTGAAAAATTGCGATAAGATGTTTTGACAAATGTTTTTTTGCCAAATGAATGCGATGTGATATTTTGGGTAAAGATTTTTCCCATACATTAGTAATTCGTAGCAAACTTGTCTTGGGCACAATATGTCAAATATGTCTATGTGTGTATGTTTATTAAGAAAACATCCAACAAAAGATTCAAAACCCATTTAAACGCATAGTTTCCTAAGTCCACACTACCAGTACCATCAATATACAAAATAATACTCAAGTCTGTATGAATCATCGTCGTCACCTTCACATAGTACCATGTATACCTGGTTCCCTACACTTTGAGATTATAATGGCGGGGGAGCCACTGGGTATGAAAATCATCACGTTTTATCATCCAGAGTGGCAGATCTATCCGTAGATATGGATATAGAGACGGAGGGAAACTGATTGATGTGTGAAAAGGAAGTATTTTATTTTAGTGTGACATGACTTTTTTTGAAGTGGTAAATCGTGGCTTGTTTTCAAGCATGTTTTTCTGTAAGTTCCAGTTTATTACCGGTAGTGAGGTTCGATTCCAAGGGTGAGCAATGTTATTGGAGTTCATTAAACAAAAATATTCAGTAGCAACGTAGGCATTCTGTAATAGTTACTAACAAAAGTGTAACATTTAATTAAGAGGTTTCTTATGTTTATAACTGTATACTTAATGATAAATTCTATATGGAATGAATGGTTATCAATTTATCGTCGTTCTTCTTACATGAACTTATTCTTAACCAGTCAATGCTTGAAATACCAGACAAAATTGAAAACCTATTGCGTAGCTATCGATGTGCTGCTGCGTCTCAATGGTTAAGTACTTATAACACAAGTAAAGAACTAAAATAGGTACTAGTAATTCCAACCCAAATTGCTAGGCGAAATTCAAAAGTAACTACAATATACTTGACTATATTACAAACTAAGTAATACTCTCATACATAGACACACATCTATGTACATGTAAGCAAAGATATTACAAGGAATCATCGAGATAGTCCATAAACTAGTTTGTATAATTTTGTATAATAAATTATAATGTTTATTGCCATTTTTACAATTTGTCTTACATAAACAATATCCAGTACAAAAATGCATCGTATTCTAAATTGTAATTTAACACAGTAGTTATAACCTCCGACACCCAAACTAAGATTAAACTTGTGTTTTGGATGTCAGGGCTCTCATACAGAAAAAGTAAATCGTTGAACAAGATGACACGTAAGAACTAAGACTTGGGTTCTAGCGTAATTGCGTAAAGTAGTTTTAGAATAACGTGTTATAAATAGAAAAATATTAAAATGGTATCAAAATAAAAAACAAATATATTGCTTTCTATCTAATTAAGTTTCTTATGTTTTGTTTGACTCAAAACAACAATTTGTGGTGCACACCAATTTTTGTTCCGTATTGGATCCGAGCCCACAACACTCAGCATAGAGACAATGGCAAAGCGGCCACTTAAACCTCTACGCCGTCCGTGTAGTTAAAATTAAAGACTAGAAAAGTAGTATTTATAATAAACCGCGATTAAAACCTTATAAAGTAGTTGTCAATGAGTAACATTAGCGTAAATAATGTTGAGTGAGAGAGAGAGAGAGGCCACGCTGGTTACAGCATGAATGGGCTGGCTCGACCGGGGAAGTACCACCCTCTCACAGAAGATCGACGTAAAATAACAGTATCTGTTATGTTTCGTTCGGTGAGTGAGAGCGCCGGAGAGCCAATCACCCTTCTCTTCTCAAACCCCATCCTGCTCCATTTCCCTTTTCCTTCCGGTAGGCAGCGGCTTGGTTGTGTTTTTTTGATATTGCTTCTGTAATGCTAAGAAAACACAGCCATGTGTATGAGCCACGGCTCTCACTTACTATCAAGTGGGCCGCTGGCTCGACTGTCACCGACGAATGCAATAAAAAAAAATTATATTAATAAGTAGATTTCACACGCTTTTCTCGTGTAAATGTAGGTTCGGTTAGTAAAACGCATTTTTTGTATATAAAAGGATCCCTATGTTCTTTTCTGTATCCTTGACAATGTGTATGCGAAATTTTATAATAATCGGTCTAGTATTTAAGGCGTCAAACCAAACAAACTTAAATTAGATTTTAAATTCGCATTTATAACATTGTTCTTAATATTCTAACTTCCTTACTATAAGTTAGGATATTGAGAACAATAAAATACTGACATCTATCTTACTTAACGTAAACTCAAGACCGAAACCAACTAGGCTAGGCACAGCTCAGCGTGTAAACCACAGATAATTCGATCCACGCCAGGAGGACAACCGAACGAGATTGTCTGATCCCTTAATCCACCACGACAACGCTGATTTGACCAATTACATCGTACATACTGAGCTAAAGGCCGCTTGCATAGATATTATGTAGACACTATACTGCCTTGTAAGCGCATTGGCAGTGAAAGAGCATGTCATGAGCATGTGCATGGGGTCTAGGGTTCGATCCTGGGTCAGGCTAAGTTTTGTTAGATTTTACTTTTAAGAAATTTTCAGTAGCAAAATGTCTGGAACTTTGCATTACTAATTCCTACTAATATAATAAGTGCATATTTTGTAAATTTGTTAAATTTAATTCTATTCATAGACAGTTTCAATATCGCCAATTAACCCTCGTTTGATTACTCTTGCAAAAGTATATTGCATTTATGTTTCGCCACGTTAAGTAACGTTGGGTGCGGTCAGTCTATAGATGGGTAACCGCTTTGTGGTATTTCAGCTAAGCGTCAACGTGCTTCGGAGGGCACGTAAAATGTCGGTCCCGGTTGTTTTCAAATTGACAGCAGTCGTTAAGCTATGTCAGAGGCCTACGGACGGCTTGAACAACTCTTGACAACAGGTTGGCCACTAACCACACGAAAAGAAAGAAAGACTACAGTAAACGTACTCACTTTCACGTTCAGAGTTACTTTCTGACCAAAGTAAATCAAATTACAAAACAAAATTATGCTGTTAAACCTACGGAATACGGAAACAGTTGAACTTCCATAATATACCATCCTCCCCGTTCACATGTGATGATAACCATCAAGTTATCCTTTGACTGTTTCATAGAGTTGATCTTTTTGTTCTATTTCTGCTCACCCCCGTCAAACCCTGGCAGATTTCAAAAGCCACATGGACGGTACCCATCAGTATAAAATAACGGGAAGCCTAACTCAATAAACACTCAATCATGTGAGCACTCAGTCTAATATTCTGACTGGAAGAGACACAAGCAGTTAGATATATAATCTAGCTTTATACTATATACACTACTTCTCTATGTTTACTTTTTTTATAAGCCAAATAAATAAAGTCTTATCGGCATTTTCGTTGATGGCGTAAACTAGGACATGACCAGCAAATCCAAATTTAGTTTTGAAGGTGTAAACCACCTGTATTTCAGTATATTTATACCGTTTTAGTCCGTTTTAGCTAATTTAGTTTTGGAGTATGGAGTCAACGTCTTATAATAGAAACTACACAAAATATTGATACCTTTATGTGCAATTTCGCGCCGTCTTAGACGTTGCAATAATTTCTGTTCTGTTTGATCTACTTAGATATGAAATGATGAGTAGGTACTTTTTCTGTCATGTTGGCATACGGTCGAACTGATGGTTAACCAGGTGTAACTCTGAAACCTATAGCATCTTCTCAAAGAAGGCTCTTTAAAGAGGCACCGTAGGGTATTTAAGAGGAGACCCTACTTATCGAAGGACCATACCCCATGCTTGTTTGGTGGTTACCACTAGTAGGGTAGAGCTACTGACCGAATCCAGCCACTCCAGTAGACTATACCCTAACGTTGACTTCTTTTCATAGGGGAGTAAGAGTAGTCACACTATTACTGCCTCGCCTGTTGAGAAAGATCTACATATCACTCCTATTAATAATAATAATAATAATAATAATATTCTACCACATACACACAACACCATCTAGCCCAAACTAAGCAGAGCTTGTACTATGGGTACTAGACAATGGATAAACATACATATATACTTTTTTTTTGTAAATACATACATATTATACATAGAAACACCCAGACCAAGACAAACATCCATATTCATGCACACAAATGTTTGACTTGTACGGGAATCGAACCCGCGACCTCAGGCGTGGCAGTCAGTTACACTAACCACTACGCCATCGAGACCGACAACTATTCATTTCCTTTCATTTAATTAAATTTATTTACCCAATTAGAATGGCCGCAGACCACATATTCTAATTAAGGATGCAACTACCATACTAACGTTGCACATTATTCCTTTCATCCAAAATTAAATTGCTTTTTCTTAAATACAGTACGCGAGGGTGATACACCTAGTATCGCAAGTGATCAATGCGTAGTAAATAGTAGTAGTAAATAATTCGGCCGTGTACTTTTTTAGGGGTTTGTTGGTAGGTGTTTTTTATACTGCAGTTTCCTACAGAAGGCTTGCACTGGTAGTATAATAGATATAAGTCTAAACCTACGCCACGTGAGGCAGTCTTAATACCACTTTCAACAATTATATCACGCATATTAAATAGATTTTACTAGTTAAACTCATCCAGTAGATTTCTATAAGAGTATAAAACGGTATCCGAATGAATAAGCTATCACCCTTTGATCTCACATTTGGTACATTGAAAGTACTGGTTTGATCACTGACGCTTGATCGCGATAACTAGGTAATTGAGCGTGTGCTAAACAGAATATCAAACGCTTTGATACCACGTTTCGCGTGTTGATAGCCTTTTGAGAAAATAATTGAGCCTTTAATTGAAAGCATGTGAGTATGGCTTGTGAAAGAGAAATGTGACAAACGTAAAAGCTATATTTGTAACGCATGCAATCTCTTCACCCTAAACTGGTATTTTTAATATTCAATTATTGCCAATTTCCCTTGGTTTGGCATTTTTAAATAAATACCTTGAATAATAATAATAATAATAATATTAATATTCTACCACATACACACAACACCATCTAGCACAAGCTAAGCAGAGCTTGTACTATGGGTACTAGACAATGGATAAACATACATAATATATACTTTGAATCTCGTACTGTGGCGTGGATGTAAGTGCCTATGCATCTTCCAATTGTAAAGCCCTAGGTTGGATTATCTCTTAATTCTGTACCAGTATTTATTCACGGCAGTGCTCGCGTGATTACCAGGGATCCCTAAAATGTTAAAATGAATATTATATGTGTTAATCTCGGACAAGGTCTACATGTTTCATCAGTTTATGCGTTATTGAGTAGTCAATATCTAAACATCTTCGACAACTTTCATAGTTGTATCACTTCAACGAATTCCACCATTGTATATAAGTTTATATATATATACCGTCAAAGTGAAGGTTGATTTGAGATGAAAACTCTTACAAAATACCAAATTTGTAGTATCGTGTTCTATAAACTATTAGCTAGTTAATATTTAATAGCTCACGTAGAATACAACTACCATTTGGTTTACTAGAGTGGAATTGGAAATGGATGGATTGGAATGTAGAGTGGTGATATTGTAGCTCAATTGTTTTGGTTCACATTGCCAACTATTGAAATTCCAGCTTAGCTTCTTAAGCTAGTGTATCTAGTTGAGCGAGTATCTTTACTAGCAAGTACAGTAAGTTATTATAATAATAATAATATCCTCCAGACCGATTTCGGCCACGGCCGCCAGTCTTAACGGAGGCTGGCCAGCTACGCAGGAGATATTATAGTGCACAAGGGTGTGCGCAAACACAAGTGCACTCTCTGTTCCCTAACTCTCATAATCCGATGGGACGGTAATCCGACACGACCGGAAAGAGATCAGGCGCAGGACCAACGGCTATACGTGCTTTCCGAGGCACGGGGGTGTCGTACACCGCCAACTTCCTAACTCCGGGCTGCTATTGAGATTTCTTAACTGGAAAACCCAATAACTTTTCTTGACCCGAGCCGGGATTCGAACCCGAGATCTCATGCACAGCAGTAGCATTCACTACCGCTGCGTCACGGAGGCAGTTATATATTATATTATATCTTTACTAGCATACTAGCATGACCTTTATAGCTTACTGATCTGACCGCAATGCGCTACAATACTGTATTTCTTTTTATTCCCTATTATATAAACAATTGTATTTTACTAATGTATAAGAAAAATGGTGCTTGTCAAATAACTGACAAAAAATTCTGTCAGACACATTACAATATAATATTATAATATTCTACCACATACACACAACACCATCTAGCCCAAACTAAGCAGAGCTTGTACTATGGGTATTAGACAATGGATAAACATACATATATACTTAGTTTTGTAAATACGTACATATTATTCATAGAAACACCCAGACCAAGACAAACATCCATGTTCATGCACACAAATGTTTGACTTGTGCGGGAATCCGCGACCTCAGGCGTGGCAGTCGGTTACACTAACCACTATGCCAGTAAAGCCGACGACCTTTTTCACAACTTACAAACAAGAGATCTAAATATTAAGTACTAGAGGCACAAATAAAACTATTGTCACTACATATTATAAAACAAAGTGCCCCGCCGCGTCTGTCTACATGTTTGTCTATTCGCGATTAACTCAGAAACTACTAAACGGATTTTCATGGGGTTTGCACCAATATACAGAGTAATTCATGAGAAAGGTTTAAATGTATAATTTGTTTTGTACTACCTGTGCGAAGACGGAGTAAGAAGTAGGAAGAGATTAGAGATACAATAGTACTCAAAAAAGTTACTCACACATTAGCTACTAGTCTATAGCTAACAATCTAACCGCACCTACGAATATTTAAACATTATCTTTAATACATAATGAACTATGAAGTAAACTAAAACATATCGCAGTTTAATTTAGTCCAGCATACAACGTGTATTATTACGGGTTGTCGTAAAGGGGTGAGGTTGTCGGCCAGCGCGGAGCAATTTGCGAGTTTGATTGATGATCGTTTTGGGTGTAACGGGAATACAGTGGTGTAGCACAGTTTGTGGGGTAGCACCGCATCGCTCTATCTTTAAATGTGGGAGTCTAGCGCATTTTATTATGTTTGTAATGATTTAAACGGCAGTGGGCAGTGTTAAGACGTGGTCATGTTGACGTGTACAGAATGCAATTTTAGATTTGATTTCACTTAATAATTTAGATAAGTATAAAAATATCCGATATCTTGGCAGGTCTCAGGATTTCATGATAAACGAGACTTGGTTTGTTACCTATGAAGTATAATGTTAGAAATTGATTTGGCTAAATACTATGTCTGTTATAGTATCTCTTCTTTTTTATACCGTTATATATTTATCTGTCGCAGCGATAGCTCAGTGGGGAGACCAACAGACTGCAATGCAGAGGGTCTCGGGTTCGAACCCACGTCGCGCACCTCTGACTTTCGGAAGTTATATGACTTTTCGAAATTATGTGCGTATTGATTGACAATTATCGCCTACTCTGTGCCTCGGAGAGCACGTTAAACCGTCGGTCCCGGCTGCCATGAACATCTATGGCAGTTGTTATTGGGAAGTCAGTGCCCTCTAATATCCTGACACTGGTCTAGCCTTAGGGTATCGTTAGCCTTCGGGTTGCGGAGGTCAGGTGGCAGCCGCTCCGTGTAAAAACTGATATCCGGTCAAATCCGGTTAAACCAGAAAAACCAACCCCAAGTGACTTGGGAATAATAAAAATCTTTATACTCCTAGACGATAGATTACACATTTACAACCACAATTTTATAGCTATAATTTTAGCTTCCATGTAAATGCAGGTAATCCTATTGCCGTGTACCGAACACAGGTCTAGACTGAAGGCTGCTGACTATATTCAGCTAAGAAATTATTTAAAAAAAAACAATAACTATTTACTAGACCCGGCAATTGAATTCGATACTTACACAGGAGGCAGTCAATGCTGCTGCTTCAGAAGCAGTCTACAAAGCAATCAAGATATAACAAAATCTGACCAAGAAATACCCATGCACTGAAATAATAATGATAATAATATTCTACCACATACACACAACACCATCTAGCCCAAACTAAGCAGAGCTTGTACTATGGGTACTAGACAATGGATAAACATACATATATACATTTTTTTTTGTAAATACGTACATATTATACATAGAAACACCCAGACCAAGACAAACATCCATGTTCGTGCACACAAATGTTTGACTTGTGCGGGAATCGAACCCGCGACCTCAGGCGTGGCAGTCGGTTACACTAACCACTACACCATTGAGGCCGACATAAAAGCCTAACACTACATGTTCCGACACCCGTCCCCCCGGCTGCGGTGTAGTCTGTCACAGCTATTGTAGGCACAAACAAGTGTAACATCATTTACACCGCACCTTTGTGATTTACACGCTCATCTCTATGTTAAACGTTCACAGATTGCTGTTCATTTTTATTACTCTGTACAATTTGATGATTTCCTCATCAAATTATGAATATGAAATTATTGATGCTAGTGATATTCTTATTAATTTCTCCAGCTAAGCTTGTGTCAAAAGCGTTTATGTCAGTAGTGCAAATTATTATACAGAATGTATATTTAATATATATCTTATTTTTTCTACAGCATATAAGCATTTTTATTTTCATATGACGCAAGCCAGTGTGTTAATTTATACGTCGGTGATTTGATTGCACGGATGGTTTAAGTGGTCGCCTCGCCGTTGCCACTACTCCGAGTGCTGTGGGTTCGAATCCCACACGGGACCAAAATTTGTGTGATCCACAAATGGTTGTTCTGAGTCTGGAAGTTATTTGTGTCCTTTGTTTGAATGTCTGTTAGATCTCCCGCGATACAAGTAAATAATTACTGGTTTTCACTGAACACAGTGAAATCTTTTACTTTGACCTATACTGTTAACTTATTTTCAGGACACCGCATAATATGACCTCATCTTTGTATGACATCATATCATTCAATTTTGTGATGCTAATTTACCCTGAACAAAACATTTAAACTTACCTTTGCCTACGCGTCCTATTCAACCATCAGATACACTCCTCATAAATCTCAACGTAAATACATCGAAGCGACTACACTTCGATCAAAAACCAACTCTATTACTTCAGCAAAAGGTTTGAAATTAAATAAATAATAGATTCAACTGTCAGCACTATTGCTAGGCATCTCTTGACATACATTCAAAGGGAAAGGGTCTGATTTGAAGATTGAAGATAGTATTCAAGTGCCCTTTGACATGTTCAGTTATTCATGGAATTTTGATGTAAACGGTCATAGTGGGTTTTTCAATTGAATTATTATAGGTTATAGTTATGGTGAAGGTTATTGACTGTGTTATCTGCCTTTGTAGACGGAAAAAGCACATCTGTTTATAAGAGTATACTAAAGGACCGCTTTCATAAGTTTTAAACGAATTTATATTTAAGCTGTCTAAATAAAAAACTTAGAGCACAACCAGGTATCCAACTAAAGAGCAATAAATAGGCCTCGGAAAGTACTTTAATTTTATAGCACACGCAAGAAAATATGCTGTGGTGAATAAAGTTTTAAAAACATTTCTTAGAGGGTTTGGCTACCAGACGATGGACTGGTAATATTTTTTCCTTTCTATGGCCATTTCTTCTTTACGGAATGGCAACATTACTTAATGAATTTCAGACATCTACAGTCATGGTTATCACTTTTTTCTGTAAATGTAAATGTATAATGTATATATAAAAATATATATTTTTAGATAAAACCCGTTATTATTAACCATTATAGTATTTAACACAGAACAGAGAACTTTATTTCTCTGTGCCGTGGTATTTAATGAGCGTGTACGGCTCATCTTGATTATTTTTCTAGAACTCATACCGACATTTTTGAATAAATAACTTTAGATTATACCATTTTTGTAGCTTTACTGAAATACAAGTTATGTCAACATCCTGATTGTTTATTCAAAGTGGATCAAAGCCCTTCTTAAAAACTTTCGAAAGAGACATTATTACGTCCTTTTCAATCTATAATAATAACTTCTTAAAAGAGACATTATTACGTCCTTTTCAATCTATAATAATAATAAATAGTTAAAATACCTGGACTTAGCACACGAGGTCGTCGATATGTGGGATGTGGACTCGGCAATCATTGTACCGATAGTCGTTACGGTGAACGGTCTAATAGCCAAGAGCCTCGACCAACATCTTAAGAGGCTCGCGTTAGATGCTTTGGTCAAACGTCAGACGCAGAAGGTAGTCCTCCTCGATACGGCACGCATAGTGAGAAGGTCCTGAAGGTGAGAAGGATCCTCTCTCTGGACCCCCTAACCACCGACAGCTTGGTCCATGTCGCGATGTCGGTGGGTCTCCATAATTTAATATAGTTTTAAACGTGTCTTTTTTATAAATATATTTAAAATGTAATTATTATTGATCAGTAATAAATAAATGTGAATAATAATAATAATAATAACGTTTATTAGCATTAAAAGATAGAGTCATTTGAACACATAAAAAGTACACAAATAATTTTACAGTCCTCTTGTTAAACACTGGTACCCAAGCTAAGATTGAACTTGTGGTATGGGTACCAGGGCTCTGGTACTTAATACATTTTATTTATTAATATAGTGTATCTTATATGATAATATAATAATAATATAAAAATAATAATGATAATCCTATCAACATTATAGCTTATAACGTAATAAGCTATAAGCTAGCAAACAAAAATAAGCGTCTTCGAGGGCATTCGTTATAATTACACACTACACACAGTCGAATCGAAATAGCCAGACCTAGTCGAATATTAACCCTTTGAAACATTTTCTGCCTTATCGTGTTGCCAAAGAGAAAAACAAAAAGTCTCCCCGTGACCATGGCTGCTGAAAAGCAACCGAAACGTCAGGGAAAGTGTAAAATTAAATCAAATCTAAATAATTTTAATAACAATACAATTAAGCTTAAAAATTAGTAAAGTTTAATAGTAATAGCAGTGTAACAAATTTTCAAAATTATGTAATATAGTGTCAAATAAACAACGCGATAAAATCCGTATATAGTAGTTTAATTTCAAAGAAAAACAAACTTATTTTAAATGTTGTTATAGCACCCAATTTGAATACTCCAAGTCACAAGACACACGCATCTGTTTAATAGGCTGCTAGTGTGGTTCTTATTTAATAACAATACCAACTTACTGTCGTGTTACAATTGCAAGTGCAGTGCTGTGTATAGCATACGTGGCAACAAAAACGTACTAAATTAAGCACTCCGCGAAAAACCCATCGACAAACTATAGGCGCAGGCAAACATAGCAGCCATTTGTTTCAATGCAAACGAAAACAATGCTTAAAATCCATTAGCGGGCATGTGGTGATGGCACTGTAAATATGCGCCCAATAGTCATCGGGGCAACATTGTGCAGTGCTACGCACACTAGCTTTTAACGAGTTTACGGGATTCATTTTTATTGGTACATACAATGTAGATCTGGTGAAAAATTCTGGCTCTGAGAGTATCGAACAAAATTAAGTAGGTAACTATTTTGCTGGCTATGCATTAAAAAAGTGTTTAAATTTCAGAGGCACCATTTTCGGATTAAAGATATCGTGCATTACCTGTAGCTATTAATTATTTACTAACCAAGCTACATTTCGTCACGTCGTCAGTCACGCCAAATTCTTGAATGAGTCAGTATTACTTGCTACGATCCTGGCATTTACATTATTTCGTCGGCCTCGATGGTGTAGTGGTTAGTGTAACTGACTGTCACGCCTAAGGTCGCGGCTTCGATTCCCGCACAATTTAAACATTTGTGTGTATGAACATGGACGTATTTTCAAAAATAAAATAATATATATATATTAATATTCTATCACATACACACAACACCATCTAGTCCAAACTAAGCAGAGCTTGTACTATGGATACTAGACGATAGATAAACATACACATATACTTTTTTTTTTGTAAATACATGCATTTTATACATAGAAAGACCCAGACCAAGACAATCATCCAAGTTCACGCACACAAATATTTGACTTGTGCGGGAATCGAACCCGCGACCTTAGGCGTATTATATATATGTATGTGTATTGATCGTTAAGCATATTATATTATATTATATTATTATACTTCTTACCTCTGTTAAGCAAGATCTTGATTGTTGTTATCTTCTAATTTCCTATTCACATTTGCTTTATTTACCTACCCAATAAATTTTTGGCATCCATTTCATTATAACCAATTTTAAATCAGATTGAGCGAACAGGCAAACTATCGACAACTTTCAAATGTATATTTAAATTTAAAGAGTCGTACTATGCATTAAACATTTGTTCCAAACAAAAGATTAAAGGCATAAACATTACAAAAAGGCTTCGTATTATCCATTCAGTCGACAAAAAAGGTATTTATCTGGCAACAACGGGCGAATGGAACAAAAATGTGGCATCTTATGAAATGGAAGTTCAGACAAGTTAAGAGAATAATTAGCGCTGCTCGGAAGCACGTAATTGTATGAGATATTGTTTGAGACTCCACATTTATGCTCTTTGTGGAGCTGCGGAATAGTTTTGTATTACGTAAAATGTAGTACCGACCGATACCAGACATTTATTTATTATTTTACTACATATAGATAGAGTATCTGCAAAACTATGTTTTTAACATCATTTGTAACGACAAGCATAATGATTTTATTGTACTATCATCAGTTTTCAATACATTACATAATTCAGCAGCGATAACGTAGTGGAAAACCTTTGTACTGCCACACAGAGGTCTCGGGTTCGAACCCAAGGCAATATCTTTGACTTTTCGAAATTATATGCGTATTAAATAATTAATTATCGTTTGCTTTAACGTTGAAGGAAAACATCGTGAGGAAACCTGCATGTCTGAGAGTTCTCCATAATGTTCTCGAAGATATGTGAAGTCTGCCAACCCGCACTAGGCCAGCTTGGTGGACTATGGCCTATCCCTTCTCACAATGAGAAGAGGCCTGTGCCCAGCAGTGGCACAGTTAAATACAGCGCTAATATTATTATTTTTATTATACATAATTCTAAATTATTCCAAAGCCTAAAAGTATTAAAATTTTACAAATATATTGTTTTATATATTATATCTAAGATTTGTACAATGTTTATTTAAAGTGTAGCAGTTTGATTGCACGAATTCATTGCAATCACGAAACTGTTTGATTTATTAACTGACATATTCATAAGGAATACAATGATCGTCTGAGATACTTTTACCGCTAAACCACTAAATCGATATTGGCAAGGCGATAGGTTTAACCCTAGAATAAAACATAGATAACTAATTATAATATATTTGTTCCTAGGAGAAAGAGTGAATATTACTAATTGATAACGAATCTTTTGAGAATAATAAAAGTCATATATTTTTAACCTTTAAAATAGCTTAATAGAGTAAACCGTAAAGTTTCTGCCACATATAATTACACAAAATAACTTATATTACCGTCGAATCCTTTACGTTCGAAACGTAAACCTTCCACAAAGGTGGTGGCATGGTTCCTGCCTCTTTTCTTTTTGGTATCGTAACCAAAACCCATCCAAATAAAACCATGAATGTGAACACGGACTTGGCCTAACGATGCGAAAGGTTGCTCACATTTTTTTTCACAAACACAACACAGATATTCTAATTATCCTGCCTTCAGGTCTTTTCCTGGCCATGTAAATGAATTTCCCTTTGTTTTTCAAGAGTAAAGTAAACAAAATTAAAAAAATATACGCTTACGGCAAATATGGAGATTGTGTCGTGTTTTATTCATCCTATCGAATTTCAAAACAGTTTAGGTTCAAAACTCTTCTGAAAATCCATACCCAAATATAACTACACTAATATTATAAATGCGAATGTGAGATTGTTTGCTTGTTACACTTTTCCGCCTTAACTATTCGACCGATAATCATACAATTTCGCATACACGTTGCTAGGGGAACCGAAAAGGACATAGGGACTTTTCATTCAGAAAAAAAGTAGTTGTACTAATCTAATCTACCCTACATTTAAGTGGGCAAAACCGCAAGCAAAATCCATTATCCAAATAAAACCGATAAATTCAAGGTCATTTTAAAAACTGCGTCCTGTTAGTATTGTATCATTAGTTTCCTCTGTGTTTCTGAATGCTCATGACGTGTCTGATTAGATTCTACGGACGGTCAAGAAGAAATTTTAAGGAAATTTTCTGTAACAGCTTGGATTCTTAAACTATGCCCAGATGACATCGTTCTTAAAGTATACTTGGCAAATTATACCTGAGTTACAAATATGCTTACCTCTTCGCGAATAAACATATGCTATTTTTTATATATACTTATATAATGTCAGCTCGATTACGAGATTGATTATGAACAGTGGAATCTAAAACATAATTAAATCATTATAATAATCATAAATAGATTTTAAAGCTTTCGGGCAAAATAAACTTTACCTTGGTTTTTAATTTAAGTGCATAGCATCAAGCCAGCTAAATGACTAGGCAGAGAAGAGGCATATCTAGATTTCGACAGCAATATTTGAGTCCTCCGTTGCAGAGAGCGAGCGTACTCATTCATACCATCACTATATAATTAGCTCTATTCCACTGATCATTCAAGCTAATAATTAACTGAAGTAGTTTATTACGTTATGCACTGTTGTGAGTGGCTTAACTCTGAATCGATGTAAATATTTTTACAAATAACTTGACATCAAAAAAGTCTACCTTCTAGACAACGTGTGATGATGACACAAGGACGAGATGTCACTGGCACACTGACATAGTGTAAGCGCCCCTACAAGCGGGGGGTGGGCAGAACAGGTGCATTGAACCGGGGGAGCTCGCGCCAATTATTCATCGCCATGCTTTATGAAAAAAATCCCTTGAAACCAACCCTTAGGAGGGTAAGGCTATATTAAGTAGAGTTCTAGGGGAGAACTTATGCGGGTCTTAGAAATATTTCAAATAAAGCGTTTTAATATCACGACTACCTATGCTCTGTGATATATCTTTGCGACCGTATGTAAGGTCTCGGGTTCGATTCTGAGCTATAAAAAAGTCGTAAGCTTCTTCTGTTAAGAAATTTTAGTAGCAGCACTAAATATGTAAATTATGAAGACACTAAGATTGCCTCCTATCACGCGGTTCCCAAAACATAGTTAATCCTGTCTATTTCTACAAAGATAATATGATATTTATATATTATTTAATATAAAGGACTGGTTAGCATGAGAAACGTGTTTCTTAAAGACTTTGATAGAGATCAATAATTAATTTGTAACTTATTTTCTTTTTCGTAGATATCGCGTAGCAATTTGTAGCTCTTAGCTACGAAATGCTACAACCGCTACGTTGCATTGATAATATTCAAATTTGCTTCACTTGGAGTGTGTCAGAAATTAACAAACAAGAGTCATTATACTATATTTACGCCAAACTAGGCTATAATGGCATACTTTTTATAAATGTAATTATTAATTCGATTCAGGTAGAGATTAAAATGCACAGCATCATACGTATCACGGCTAGACAGAGAAAAGCCTCACCTAGATTTCGGCAGCTATATATTAGATTTTTGACTCAAAGCAGTGTATGACCAGATTGACAAGTAGATACATATAACACACACTCCAGCCATATAACAGTAACCCTATGTCCCCTGGTTACATAGGAGCTTAAAATGTCTAAAGAAATGTGGGTATTATACAACTCTGCTTACCATTTGGGCATATTTCCCAGAACGCGTAGCTGCACTAGATAAACGGCAATATGTACAGTATAGACTGTACTACTAGGAACAGAACTGCTACTGATGTGAACAGAACCGCAATAAAATAAGCCAAGCTTAACAAAGTAAGACTCCATAAGTCTTAATACGTAACTTCGCTTCCCGTTTCTAAAATAACATATTGCCTGTGTCGATCTCCAATTATGTAAAAAAAACAAATGTACATGTACTTTTCAAATAGTGAAAAATATGAAAGTAAAGCTCATACTTTCTTCTATTCGAATTTAGTAGAGAAAGAAGAAATATACGTTACAATACGCGCACTAGGAATAAATCTTATGTCGCGATGAACTTTACGAACATTCAACAACGGACAAAGAATACCCATTTGGACGAGTAGTGTCGGTGATTAACTTCTACATGCAAACTTCACATCTTTATAATATAAGTATAGAAGGATCATAAGGTAACTCTATTAACATTCAACTCAGTCCTGCACAATAAAACTTTATCCGCGATATGGTAATACAGCCTCATCTCCCGCGGACGTGCGTCCATTATACTGGACGTGAACTCGTCCAGAGCTAATTACGTCATCAAGCTTACAGCATGCCTCTGTTCTGGGTACTTTTGCTTAGAAAGATAACCGACTATGTACTAGCTTACGTAAGTCTCAACTAGCGATGTGCAATTACAACAAAAAAAGATTATTTGAAACTTGTATCATCCTGCATTCGAATTTATATATAATATCATTTCGCTGTCACTGATAATAATTCAAATTATATTCGAAACTTAATTTTTGGCTGAAACATTAAATTTTAATTCGTTATGGAAGAATGGAGCCTCCTTACACAGGCATTTTTAAAAGGAGACTCCTCAAACTAACTTCAAGGAAATTTATTGTGAAACTAAATAAAAAAAATTGTATTCTTTTTTTTAAATTTATTTATATATCATAGTACGATTTATTTATATATCGTGGTTCATTGAGCTAATGGCACATGTACAATAATGACCCTATTTTGCATATTTTATATAACAAATAAATACGTTCGATTCGAATAAATCGATTTCTTTCATATATCGTTTTTTTATCGATATTTCGCACATTGTTAGTCTTGACGCAGCTAATACTTCTAATACATGCTTATGAGAGACCGAGACCATGAGCATCTTGATATCCTAAAAGATTTCCTTCTATAACGAGGAACCTAACATCATAGTTGGCGAAATACGTAAACGATACACATACATGAAAGACCCTTGCGACTGCTTACAGTAAATGTTAAGCCTTGAAACTTTGAATTCAAATTGCTCATTTGAGCTTGGTATGAATATTTCAGTACTACAGCGAGCAAATTGCCCTACTGTGATTAATTAGAACTATACCGCTATAATCGAAACAAAGAATCAATTTATAAAATAGATAGTAATCTATATTACTTGTAATAACAAATATAGATGTATTATCTGAAAAACGAAGGCCACGTTTTAGTAAAAGCTTTCGATACACAATTGACAATTCAAATAATGCATTGATGTCGATTACAATTTAAATTTTCAATAAATTTACGATCTTATTTTTAGATTTTAAATAATATAATTATAGCAGCCCTGTATTAAGCTGTCCTACTGCTGGGCACGGGCCTCTTCTCAGTGTGAGAAGGGTTAGGCCATAGTCCACCACGCTGGCCCGGTGCGGGTTGGCAGACTTCACATATCTTCGAAAACATTATGGAGAACTTTCAGACATGCAGGTTTCATCACGATGTTTTCCTTCACCGTTAAAACGAGCGATAATTAACTATTTAATACGCACATAAGTCAAAAAGTCAGAGATGCGCGGTTTGGGATCGACCTCGAGACCTCTGCGTGGCAGTCCAACGACCTCCCACTAAGCTATCACTGCTTTTTATCTTGTTGCGACTTAACAATTACGTATTGTTAATTCATAAAATCAACCGAAAATTAATTCATACGAATTACTATGAATAGTATTCGAATACATTCAAAAAGTTAGATTTTTATCAATAACCTTACTTACCTGGTAGATAAGTGTGGTTATTGATAAAAATCGAACTAACTCAACCACGAGTATTACCTGCCTAAATATGATATTATTACAGTCATATATGTAATGAATAGCTATTAACAAGCCGCCGAAGCGTGTCAGATCGAATCATCCACAGATTGTCGATGTCAACAGATTAGCATAATGTTTGTTCGTACAAAACATTGTGCTGTAAGCCATAGACTTGTAGCAAAACTCCAAGAATAGCGAGTTTAAAAATAAGAAAAATAAACACTATATCAGTTCAAATTATATAACAAAGACCCCCGCCGCGTCTGTTACCCTGTTCGAAATATTTTCAGATAACAGTTTACTGAACGAAATTGCATGCAATTTTTATCAACAGACAGAGTGATTCATGAGGAAGGTGTAGCTTTATAATTTCTTAAGGTTTTGTATTACCAATGCGAAGCCAGGACGGAACGCTAGTCTTACTTATAAATTCGAAAAGGATGGCTAGGCGTAGCGCGTATTATACCCCTTGTGCTAAGTGCCTATATTTTAATTGTAATCTTAACTTTCCTAATGTGAGTTTGTTTGTTACGTTTTCACATCTGCACTTCTCTACAAAATTCGCATACACGTTGTCAGCCGTAGAAAAAACACATATTAAGATACTTTTCATCCAGAAAAAGACTTTTCCCGAGCTAGCAAACCCACGGGCAAAAGCTGGTTAATATTGAAAATACGAATGTGAGTTTTTTTATTTGTTACGCTTTTACGCCTTTTTGATTGATTATCATGAAACTTCGCTGTCAGAGGTACAAAAAGAGCATATGCAGTAAAAGTACTGTTTCCGAGCGAGTGAAGCTGCGGGCAAAAGTTAGTAAAAGATATATGTATGTATATAACTATTTATATTCTTTCCAAACGTGTTATACAACTCTTTTTCTATACTTTCCAAGAAAAACATGATTCATAAAGTTTCAATGTATACCAATTGCGTAAACGTAAGGCAATATTATTATTGACCCCATTTTGTTTGCACCGCAGCAAAATACACGGTATGATGTAAATATATACATATACTAATTAAACGTGAGCTAATGAAGATCCAGCTGATTAATATCAGCATTTATGACATTACGATTGCACAGAAAGGTATAGTTGTTAAAGTGATTACTTTATTGGTGTGCCGAGTAGAGCGAATTCGGCATAACCTGACATGACAAAATGTATACATAACGAAAGATCTAATTACTGAAATAGAATCACAATTAAATTTAACACACATGTTATCAAATTTTTGCTTGAAAGTAATAAAATGCAGCGCTCAAATTGCAAAAATATTTTAAATTACAATTAAATTTATGTCTTGGATTGATATTTAGTGAAATAGTTTTTAAAGGAAAACAACGTGAGGAAACTGCATGTCTGAAAGTTCTCCATAATATTCTCGAAGATATGTGAAGTTTGCTAACCCGTACTAGGGTAGCGTGGTGGACTGTGGCTTAACCGTTCTCACCCTGAGATACGGTCTATACCCAGCAATACATAAAACCTAAATATAACCAGCCATATGTAAATGTGATAAGCCTTAGCGATACTTCTTTCTATTTCTTCCAATATAACCAAATTATTATACCCATTTCAAAAAATAACACACTTGAAATGTAAATCCGAATTTACAAACCAAATTAATATCATTAGCACACACATCAACATCTTAACTCATCTTCTTAACAGAATTGACAAACACATCTGCATATTCATTCCTTGCGTCTTAACACTCAAGCAATTACCATATCAGCATTAGTACCGAGCCAAGCATTACCAGGTCTGAGTCTCAGTGTCGATAACGAAACCTAGCTGTTAGCAATTTGTGCAAATTGCCGCCGTACCGGAGTGAATTGAGACAGAACTTGTGTGATATCGTTAGCTGCGAACTTAAGCTAAAGTCATTTAAACACCACACTTTATTAGACTCTACAGTTGTGTTTTAGTATGATGTTGGTTAATTTTAGGAATTGTAATATGATATACAAATGAATGTGATCACTAGCGGTATATTATAAGCGGTTGCCTTGCCATAGCCGCTGCGTCGAGCGGATTTGATTGATTTGACACGAGACAAATAATTATGTGGTTCACAAATGGTTATTCTGAATCTAGGCGTTCTTTTGGTCATTCTTTAAACACTTGTTTATTCCTTCGCGATAATGATATTCTTGCGGGATGAAAGGTACCCTATATCCTTCTCTGTATTCCCTGACAGCGTGTATGCGCAATTTACTGATTATCGGTCGAGTTAGGGCGTGTCTGCATAACAAACAAACAAACTCATATTCGCATTTAGGATAAGTCAAACTCAAAAATCTTTATTTCCATAAAAATGTGCTAACAATTCTTGGACACGTGAAAGTCAAAGTCAATAGTCAAAGTCAAAAATAATTTATTCACTTAGGCCACAAAGTAACACTTATGAACGTCAAAATATATAGGTTAGTGAGTTTACTAAGTGACTGAAGCTACATTGAGGTTAGTTGCTAGGTTCAGGCAAAGGGTAGAGCCTATGAGAAGAAACCTGCAATAAACTCACGGCCACTCTTTTAAATCGCCAATTAAATATAATTCCAGTATTTTACAACTCATATCAACAAGGTGTTGCAACCATTATACCATATGCTACTGAATTTAAAAAACTAAAGATAATAACAATAATAAGTTAATAATATTATAGAGATTAAATAATTTGGGCGTTATACAATCTTTATCTACTAATAATTATATTCTCTAGGCGTAAAACGAAGGCTACTAATTGTTCCATTATTTAAATTTATTTTAATGTATGTGTGTTATCTTCTAACTAATATGTTTGCGGTGCTTAGTTCTAATACGTGAAAATTCACAAGATATTTATATATTGAAATTAAACCGCTATATACGGATTTTATCGCGTTGTTTATTTGACACTTTATTACAAAATTTTGAAAATTTTACTCTACTAAGTACTACTATTAAACTTTACTAATTTTGACCCGTGACCATGGCTGTTGAAAAGCAACCGAAACGTCGGGGAAAGTGTAAAAATAAATTAAATCTAAATAGTTTAATAATAATTTAATTAGCTTAAAAATTAGTAAAGTTTAATAGTAACACTTAGTAGTGTAAAAATTTTCAAAATTTTGTAATAAAGTGTCAAATAAACAACGCGATAAAATCCATATATAGCGGTTTAATTTCAATGAATAATATTCGCGTAAATAGAAGACAATATTATGTAAATATTTATATGTATATCTTATGCATTCAGTGCATTGTAACTACTAAAACAAAATTTTCTTTGGTTCAGTATACACTTATTTTAAATATACAAAAAATCTCCTTACTTTGAAATTAATTAATGAATTAACATTGAAAGAGGTCTGTCAAATTATAGCTAAATGTACATTCGACTCATAAACCCAGGCTTATTCATCTAAGGATTCAGGTGGATCTAAGGGTTTCCACAATGACGTTGCATTTACTGTCTGTTATAGTTATTTCATCGTATTCTTCTTGGGTTTTCTTGTTGAGCATCGTGATCTTTCGCTGATCGGCGCGATCGTATACTAAATAAGCTGGTCACCTCTAAATTATCTTAGACAGTTAGAGTTAGACTTACTTATCTAATCATAATTATAGATTAGGCACTGAAAAAGGCTTACAATGAGACTCTGTGGTACGCCACTTGTACCTTGATACTATTTAACTCCTATACACAGATACAGAAATTGAGCTTACAACAATTAAAGATCACATATCAAATTCGAATTATTCGAATTATAATCAGTAATTGCGACTTACTAACGAACCTGAACCTGATTCAGGTTCAGCTAGTTGATTATAACAAAAGACCACATTATTTGAAACTAATGTTACTAGTTAAAACAGTGGCAAAGGCTTGCTCTTACTTCTCAGTTGTAAAGTATGGCAATCGATGCTTGATGAACTAGCATTGCCAATTTTCAGTAGCACCAGAGAATTTCGAACTATGCTCGGTAGATGGCAACAGGCTTGCCTCTAATAACTTAAGATCTAAATATAGTATAACCACGTCTCACGGTCCTAAAAATTAGTTGGAGAAAAACACTCTAAGCAAATAAAACAAAATATATCAGATATTAATAACAAGTTTATTAAATTATACACCGAAATGAGTAAGCTGCATAACAACAATAGCATACGTAATAACAATATTAATGAATGTGAAGGGTAGGCTGATGTCAAGAGGCACTACGCGTCCAAGTGTGTATTTAAACGGACGAAGCGATATGAACAGCAAAGCTTCTTCCAGTTCGATCCGAATCGAATTATCTGCGATGGAGATAATTTTGAATTAATATAATTCCATTCCTAGAATCCAGAGAATCCATAGTGTACATTGACGAAATGTTAAAATCTCGTTCTCAAAAACGCCTCTTTGACTTTTAGAAATTATCTGTGCATTAAATAGTTTAGTATAGCTTGTTTTCACGATGAAGAAAAACCTGTCAAGGAAACCTACTTGTCTGCCTATACTGGGAGGTCTCTATAATATTCTCAAAAGTGTGTGTAGTCTGTTAACACGCACAGCCCGGCCAGCGTGATGGAATATAACTAGCCTAACCTTTCTTACACTGAGAAGACCATGTTTAGTCCTTTAGACTATATTATTATTAATATAATAATAATATAGTCTTTATTAAATCAATTGTGGTTACATATTAAACCTTTAGATTTCAGAACGATAATTTACATTAATAATTATGGTACTCAATAGTTATAAAATAAAATTTAAAATATCTACCATCTACTACCGTATCATCTTTATAATTTGTATATATAATTCTAATAAAATAAGGTAAACCATTTAAAATTAATGATTACATTATAATCATTAGGTATGTTATTTTTAATTACTTTGCATCTCATAAAATTTATAAATATTATTCCTTTTTATTTCCTATTAAAATATTTCTGGAAGGTTAAAAACGCATTTTCCATTAATATTATTTTTAATTTCATTTTAAATTAGTTAATGTAAAAGATGTTAATGATCAAGGCAAGTGATAATCATTTTAGTACACATTATTTTTATTTCATTTATATCTTGCATGTGGTAATATGATACTTTCTTTATATTTTTATTTGCTTTTGTAGCTAAGCTGAGAAAATAGCTGCTTTGTGTTTTTATAAAGACTGCTGTTTGTAAAATTTAATGCCAGTTATTATCATATCTTTATGTTTTGTGTAAACTCGCCTACGCGACACATCACTTTTAATACTATGCAACGTTTTTATATATCTTTTCTATAATATACAATTTTAATTTCTCCAAAAATTCTTAAACTTTCTCGTAATATGCTGATTGAGTTGTACTCAAATTTGTTGTATTTGTAAGTACATGTAATGTGTTATATATAAGATCTAAATTTTTCATTTATCGATTTAGTATGTTGTGTCCAACTTGAATGAATATCGATGTTTAATCCCTAAAATCGAGAGCTACTTATTTTTCATATTATATTGTTGTCATTATGTACAAAACGTTGTATGTTGTTTGGTACGGTCTAAATTGTTATAATATTTCTGTATTCATATTTATTATAAATTTATTGTTTGCAGCCATTCTATTACTATTTTACTGTTATTTGTGTTTATTTTTCCGTATTTCTCTCATCATATTTTTACCGTAATGCAAAATAGAGGCATAGATAGCAAATAAAACACATAAATTCTACATTAGTAAAATCTTTAATGTATATGGTAAATATATATGGTCTAATGGACCCAATTGACTACCTTGTGGTACTCCTACTTAAATGACGCTATAAGTTGATCTTTTTGATCTAACAGCTCTAATATTTTATCCATATACATTATTTCTTCGTTGCTTATTGCGGTTTATTAAATATGTTTTCATCAGTTCAAATGTAATTCCTCTAATACCTATAGTAATACAGGTAACTGTTGTTTTAATATTATATTGTGATTAACATAGTCAAATGTCTCAGACGTGTCTAGTAGTAAGGCTGTAGCTGGCATTTTGGCCCGCATTGTGCATAATTTATCTAATTACCTACTTATTCGGTGATGCATATTTTTTCAGTCACTTTATAAAACACAGATAGCAAAGCTGCCTATTATTAATATTTACCTGTACATCTGCCTAACTGCTCTGTCAGAGTTATTTTGATTTTATCCACTTCACGCATCGTTAACTCCAATATTGCTGACATACAGCCCAGTACAAGTATTGTTAGGCTTCCTCCAAATATATTCAATGCATATGAGACGAATTCCTTAAAATTATAAACAGTAGATTTATCTTAATAATCATATTTAAATAATAACTCTTGTTACATTATAGTAGATAATAATCTACTACCAAAGTATATTGAATTTTATAAAAATTGGATACCATCTATACTGGCGACAAATACTAAATGTCTTTATACCATATCATATCCTAACTTTTGCCAACAAATCTTCAAAAAAATCATGGATCTCTTTAATTATTTTGATTTTATTCACTTGTAATTATTGAAAGGTATGGTAGGAGAGAGAATGGTAAATGACAAACGCAATGTAATCGAATAAATATCAACAAGGTGAATAAGTAAATTGAATCACACACATAACTTACCGCACGAAACATATTTCTAAATAAATAATACAACACCATAACTGTTTTTGGGAATCTCACCAGCAGATAAGAGATTAACTGAAATATACATATAATAAATATTAACTGAAAGAAAAAAAGGCTAGGTTAAAAATACTCTAAGTTGTCAAGCATACATGAAGAATATAATAAAAGTGATTGAAGCAAGAGAAGTATGTAGCAAGTGGAAATCCGTAGTCTCAAGTATTATTTATTATACCTGGGTTATGCTATATTGCCTGGGTTTCAGACAATTCTAAAATACAAAAATGTTGAGTCTATTTATGTATGTAAAAACAAATAATGGAAATTAAGCAATAATATCGACGACTCGATGGCGTAGTAGTTAGTGTAACTGACAGCCACGCCTGAGGTTGCGGGTTCGATTCCCGCACAAGTCAAACATTTGTGTGCATGAATATGGATGTTTGTCTTGGTCTGGGTGTTTCTATGTATAATATGTATGTAATTACAAAAAAAAAAGTATTTATGTATGTTTATCCATTGTCTAGTACCCATAGTACAAGCTCTGCTTAGTTTGGGCTAGATGGTGTTGTGTGTATGTGATAGAATATTAAAAATATTATTATTATCAATAATACAAATCTTCATTATTTGGATATATAACACAGAGTTTTTTTTTTGTGTTTCATAGACATATTTGTGATATATTTACCGTATATTGCAGTTGCTTGTCCACAATTAAAATAATATCTAACAAATGATCATAGTTATACAAACTCTTTCTTATTCGTTTTATACTTGGAGGCCTTATATTGTTTCTAACAATATATATAGGTATCATATTTCCTTCCAGGTACATTCTGAGCAGCTTTACACGATAATGAAGCGAAGAAAATATTACAATAATGATTAGGTAATTTACATCTATAACAAATGCTTCAAATAAGCCAAAGACGTACGCTGTTTTATAAGGAAAAATTGTATTAATCGCAATAATAAACATATTAAATCTGAGAAATACAAAAAACACAATTATGATTTTAACATAATGAGGATATAAGGGAATATTCTTGAATCCCATGAGATTATCGCCAATTTTTATAGCAGCGTAATATTTGATAATATATTTATCACTGAAAACTAAAGAAATTAAGAGACTCTGCAGATATTCCAGATGTGAATACCCGTATGGTTTAGTTATCACGAAAAAAATACCATAGTTCAAATCATTTTTTAAAGGGTAAGTAATAATAAAAAAAGAGATGGTAATACAGTAAATTCTAACCAAATAACAAACAATTTTAGATTTACTAATGTCAAAATAATTGCCTAACACCAAACGAAGTAATAATAAGACTCTTAATGTAGTGAACTTCTTCAACGTTTGAAAAAGAAGCATTTTGCCTAAGCGTTGTCGACTATACACTATTCGAAAAATGTCTAATAACTGAAATGAAATAATAATTCATCAAGGGCATGGCACGAAGCACAAAGTAATTTGTAAGCTCATGCATGTTTTATGAGGTTTTATATAATTACGAGTCTAAATCAGCCGGATTACGTAGGGTATTTTGTCCTAAAGTAATTTTTAAGTTAATTAAATTTACATTTGTCAAAAATTAATTACTTTTATTTAGCAAATTTATGTAAAAATTAAGTGGAATAAAATATATTGGCCAAATCTGGGCTATGGGGATAATGGTTAGTTTTGATGTACAGTCATTATTTACATGCATACCTGCACATGACTGTATTGAAATAACTAAAAGGAAGCTAATACAGTACAATATGCCTGAGGAATATGCAGAACTACTTAAGCATTGCTGAACAACTAGCTATCTGTTGTGGGACAATAAATTCTACATACAAGTCGATGGTGTCGCAATGGGCTCCGCAGTATCGCCTGTTGTTGCTGACATATGTATATATGGAGGACTTCGAGGCTCGAGCTTTACATACTGCCCCCATCACACCCAGGATTTATAAGAGGTTTGTAGATGATACTTTTACAATATTACCAACAGATAGTGCAAGTGTATTCCTAGTACATCTTAATTCCATTAATAACAACATCCAATTTTCTATGGAATTAGAGACAAATAATTCATTAGCTTTCTTAGATGTACTTGTCATCAGGAATCATGATCATACTTTGAGCCACACTGTGTATAGGAAAAAGACCCATACAAATAGGAACTTAAACGGTGAATCTCACCACCATCCTAAACAGTTAGCTACCGTGGGAATGTCTTTGTTTCAGAGAGCCCATGGGATCTGTGACAAGAAACACCTGGACGCCGAGCTTCGACATGTTAAGCAAGTATTGCAAGACAACAAGCTCCAACAGCCGCGCCGCTGTCACAGATACCGAGAAAAGCCAGCCACAGTCGAGCGCCAGCCTGCTATACTGCCTTATGTAAGCGGTGTCACTGACAAGATTGGCTACATCTTGAAGCGAGCTTTAATCAACACATACTTCAAACCGCCAACGAAGATAAGTCAATTTTTACCATCCGTCAAGTGCCAAGTACCTTTACAAGATGCAGGGGTCTATAAAATAGATTGTGACTGCGGACTATCATACATTGGTCAAACCAAGAGAAACATAGGCACCCGCATAAAAGAACACATAGCTGATGTAAAACACCAACGCTCGTTGAAGTCTGCTGTGTGTGAACATGTCCAACAGGGGACCAACCACTACCTGAGATTTGATAAACCACAGATTCTCGCTAAAGAACATCTATTCCTACCAAGGATGCTTCGCGAGGCTATTGAAATCAAAAAACATCCTAATTTTAATAGAGAAGATGGTTGGAATGTACCACCAGCTTGGGATCCAGTAATACAAATAGTCAAACCCAAGAAGAAGTAAACCACAGCTAGACTTCATGATACTTTGAGCTCATTCTGCGTAAATAGAAACACCAATGATTAAATTATGTTCGGGTACTTTGAAATAACTACACTGGAACATTGAGACAACTACCACCTTAGTCTCTCTTTGACCATGGCTGCTGCGTATATATTACAGTTTTAATAATAATTTAATTGGCTTAAAAATTTGTAAAGTTTAATAGTAGTACTAGGGTAACAATTTTCAAAATTATGTAATAAAGTGTCAAATAAATAACGCGATAAAATCCGTATATAGTAGTTTAATTTCAATAATTGAAATATAATTTTTCATGGCAAAGTAAATTAAAAATGTAGAAATGTTATGTTAATGTTTTTATTATTTAGAAAATAATATCATTAACCCAAAACAGTCTTAACATATATATTTTTTTAATTGTTTTATCGTTTAAATAATTCTAATACTTGATACTTTAATATGACATTTTGAAGCGTAAAAGGCATCGGACCAAATATCGAAAGATCGTGTGTTCAATAGCCAAACCTTGTACTACCACCATGAACACGAACCATACAAAAGCCGAGTTATCTGGAGGGGTTAAGATGAATACTATATTTATAGTATCTTGTAAAAATGTTGGATTTTAAATATGCCAATAATTATTTTAGCAGAATTCTGCACTCGCTGCACCTGTTCGTCAGTACGCGCCAGTGAGCCGTACGCTGAATCGCCATAATTAAACTTGCTCAGAACCAAAGATTCTACTAACTGAACGCGTAATTCTTATGACAGGAAAGGTCAGTTTTTATTAAGAACCTGTAGACAAAAGAAACAATTTTTAACTGCTGTTGCTATATTGTTTTCAAATCGAAGACCTGTATCCATATTCGGGCCTAAATGCCAGGGTTTATATACTTGCTCTAATGGAGTTCTCTTCATTTTTATAATTGAACTTGAATGCAACATGCTTACATTAAATGTTTTATTTAACACTATATATTTTGTCATTAATGGATTCTACAACAAGCAATTCCTCTCAGACCAGGTAACTAGCCTCTCAAGAGTTGCATTAATTTATTATATGGTCCTTTCATTATCAATTACCTTTAATGACAAATAGATATGAACGTCATCCGCGTATATGTGGTAGTTACCTATATGAATCGTATTTTTGAGGACTGCACAATAACGTGTGGTTCTATAACCGATCCCTGCGACACACCTCTTGTGAAAGAGGTAGGTGCCGAAGTAAGGTTGGTTCTATCGCTTGGACCAAGCTCAACCAGCTATACACGAAAGGTAAAATAGCTATGAAACCATAACATTGCATTATTTTCAAATCCATAAAAGCGTAATTTGGATAACAATAGATTTAGATTTAAAGCATCAAATGCTTCTGAGTAATCCATTAAAACCAGAACCGTGCACATGTCTTGATCTTGGGCCAACAAGATATTATCTGTAACATCCAATAGTGCGTTGGTAGGGCTATGAGACCACCTGAAACCGGAATGAAGACTAGAAAAAATCTTAATAACCTCCAAATACTATGTAAGTTGCTGATATACTACTATTCCCATGACTTTAGATAGACAAGGCTGTATACTGATAGGTTGAAAGTCATATATATCAGAAGGTTCGGTTTTTAGGTATAGGTCTGATACAAGCAACCTTCCATATATCGGGTCCCCTTAGACGTTAAAATGGAGCGATTTATAGATCTTATGATTTACTTAGTATACCAAAATAGATTTAATCACTTATCCTCTCTTTTTCACATTCACATCTTTATTTTTATCTTTACTCAATATTATTTATCAGTTTTCTTTTGTTCATGTTAAAAATGATAATTGTGTACTGTTTGTTTTAATCAGTCTATTTTAATAAAATTACTAGGGAAGAGCGCTGATGTATATTTCATTATCTAGTTCAGACACAGATGTTTTTATATATTTTAAGAATCCATATGTAGCTTAATCTGTAAAGTTATATAACTTTAAGTATACAATTTTCTTGGGAAATAAACATTATTATTATTATTATAACATTAGTTGGAGAAAATACTTTCTTTGTTCAGTTTGGTATTCAATCGGAACAACTTATGTTAAAATGTTTAACCCTAAGCTCGACAGATGGTGTTGTTCATATGCTGAATCGCGCTATTAAGATTCTTCGCGGCCACTATATAAATCCCGGCTAACTCAATAAAATTTGTCCTCGCTTGGTTATGTGAGTTTCATGTCTAACCCGTATTACTAAAAACGATTTTTAGGATTACGGTCCACTTAGCAAATAAAACTAAAGAGTTCAATTATAAATGAAGAGTTTATTAAATTATACATTAAAATGAGTAAGCTGTATAACAACAATAGCATACGTAACACCAATATTAATGAATGTGAAGGGTAGGCTGATGTCAAGAGGCACTACACGTCCAAGTTTGTATTTGAATGGACGAAGCGACACGTACTGCAAAGCTTCTTCCAGTTCCATCTGAATCGAAATATCTGCGAAGAAGATAATTTTTAGTAAACAATTAATTCGGCCACATGCTTAGGACATCCAATTACAACGCTTTTACCATGCCGCCTCGATATCGTTAAGCTGATATATTAAAATATATTATATATCGTGAACTTATTGTGGCTTATTGGTGTGGATTGACCAAAATGTTGAAACCAAAGACTATACTCGTTAACGTAGAGCGCGCACATGTCTTGCGGAATATTCCATCGTGCAATATTCATTATATTTTGATACTAAAATAATAATTGATAGTATATATATAAAGTTGCTTGTTTTAACGGTGAAGGAAAACATCGGAGGAAACCTATTTATCTGAGAGTTCTCCTCAATATTCTCGAAGATGAGTGAAGTCTCCCTGCCACGCCAGCGGAATGGACTAAATCTTTTTTCTTACGTGGGTTTATGCTTTAACGCATACCTCTTCGCAAGGCGATGGAGAGTTTATGTAACACACCCGGCGAAAGATGGCGACATCCCGGTCATACTGACTGAACTTACTATAGTGCCCCTCAACATAACCTGAGACGGCGAGGCCGCACGAATCACTTTCACATGCAATCGCGACCCCGCCGAGGTTTACCCCCAGTGCCCCCAATGCCCCCAATGCCCCAGTGATTCTGGTGTTGAGGAGAGGATTCCTGCTCCGCCACCTCCTTGATGAAAAATTACTTCCTCACAGAATGAGGTGACGCCGTTCCACGACCTCTCGCTCCGAACCATAGACTGAACTATGACTAAGAGCAAGAGGGGAACCATTCCGACTGCCACGATCAACTCACGGCGCTGCGATGCTCAGGCGGGGCACCCCGCCAACGTGTCATGGCAGTAATGACATCCGGGCGTCTCCTCCTATGCGACAAATGAACTGGCCAAAACAACCGTGGCCAGTCATTACCTATGTCAGCTGGAAAGTAAGCGCGCCATGCCGCCTCTTCAGCCTGTCCTCTAACACGGGACTTACCGCCACGATCGTGGCGATGGATAGGAAGTCCCTTCCTTCTCTCTAAGCCTTTATTATTCCCAAGTCACTTGGGGTCGGCTTTTCTGGTCTAACCGGATTTGACTGGATATCAGTTTTTACACGGAACGGCTGCCACCTGACCTCCTCAACCTGAAGGCTAACGATACCCTAAGGCTAGACCAGTGTCAGGATATTAGAGGGTACTGACTTTCCCAATAACGACTGCCATAGATGTTCATGGCAGCCGGGACCGACGGCTTAACGTGATCTCCGAGGCACGGAGCAGGCGATAATTGTCAATCAATACGCACATAATTTCAAAAAGTCATATAACTTCCGAAAGTCAGAGGTGCGCGACGTGGGTTCGAACCCGATACCCTCTGCATTGCAGTCTGTTGGTCTCCCCACTGAGCTATCGCTGCTACACTGCTAGGAAGTCCCTAATATTAATATTTACCTGTACATCTATCTAACTGTTCTGTAAGAGTAATTTTTATTCTATCCACTTCATACGTCATTAGCTCCAATATTATTGAAATACAGCACAATATAAAAATTGTTTGGCCTCCTCCAATTATATTTAATACAATTGAGACGAATTCCTTAAAATATAAACGATAAATCTTTAGAATAACAGTCTTAAATAGTAAATCTTGTCACATTATGCTATCATACTCTACAAAATTTAAAAAAAAAGTTCGGTCACCTTTTATACTAGCGACAAATACTAATATATTTTACACCTCTGCGTTATTGGGAAAAATGGTTATGGACAAATGCAATGAGATCTAAGTACTAAATCCCAACATGGTTAATAAGTAAATTGAATCTCACACATAACTTACCGCATGAAGCATATTTCTTAATAAATTATACAACATCATAATTGTTTTTGGGAATCTCAGTAGTAAGTAAGAGATTAACTGAAATATAGAATTAGGATTAACTGAAAGAAGAAAGGCCAGGTTAAAAATACTCATGTAAAGTTAATGTTAATTCCTTATGTCGTCAAACGTACATAAGGAATATAATAAAAGTGACTGGAGCAAGAGAATTACGTAGCAAGTGGGAAATCCGTAGTCTGTGTCTACCCTTCAGGCAAACAGACGTGAGTCTATTTATGCATGTAAAAGCAAACCATGAAAATTGAAAAATTATTCATTGAAATTAAACTGCTATATACGGATTTTATCGCGTTGTTTATTTGACACTTTATTACAAAATTTTGAACTTTTTACACTACTACTACTATTAAACTTTACTAATTTTTAAGCTAATTAAATTATTATTAAAACTATTTTGATTTAACACTTTCCCCGACGTTTCGGTTGCTTTTCAGCAGCCATGGTCACGGGGAGACTCAGAGTCTCTCCGTGACCATGGCTGCTGAAAAGCAACCGAAACGTCGGGGAAAGTGTAAAAATAAATTAAATCTAAATAGTTTAATAATAATTTAATTAGCTTAAAAATTAGTAAAGTTTAATAGTAGTAGTAGTGTAAAAATTTTCAAAGTTTTGTAATAAAGTGGCAAATAAACAACGCGATAAAATCCGTATATAGCAGTTTAGTTTCAATGAATAATATTTGCGTAAATAGAAGACAATATTATATTAAAAAAATATTTTATCAATAATATAAATCTTCATGAACTGGATATAAAATACATTGATACATTGTTTGTTTTTGTATTTCATAGATTTATTTGTGCCATAGTTACCGTATATTGTAGCTGCTTGTCCACTATGAAAATATTATCTAACAAATTACTATAGTTATACAAACTCTTTCTTATTTTTTTTACACAAAGGAGCCTTATATTGCTCCTATAAACATATATAGGTATTATATTGTCTTCCAGATATACTCTGAGCAGTTTTACACGATAATGAAGTGAAGAAAATATTACAATGATGATTATGTAATTTAAATCCAAAGCAAATGATTCAAATAAGCCAAAGAAGTAAAATTTCTGGTTAAGAAAGGTAGAACTATTGGCAATAATAACCATAGTTAATTTGATGAGTAAGAAAAACACAATGATGACTTTTACATAATGAGGATATGAAGGAATGTTTTTGAATCCCATGAGATTATCGCCAATTTTCAAAGCAGCGTAATATTTGATAATACATTCATCAGTAAAAATTAAAGAATTTAAGAGACTCAACAGATATTCTAAATGCGAAATCGTGAAAGGTTTGGTTATTACGATAACAACACCAGAGCTAAAATCATTTCTTAAAGGGAAAACAATAATGAAAATAGTGATACTTATACAGTAAATTCTAACTAAATAACAAACGATTTTAGATTTACTAATGTTGAAATAATTGCCAAACACCAAACGAAGTAAAAATAAGGCTCTCAGTATAGTAAACGTCCGTAATGCTTTAAAAAGACGCATGTTGCCTGAGTCCTTTCGACCATCCGAAAATTCTCTATTAACTGAAATAATATTGATTTGAGTTTTATTATAAAAGAAATACTCATTCATCAATGGTATAGAAATGTAACGTAGAGTAATTTGTAAGGTCATGCATGTTTTATGAGGTTTATATCATTACAATATTCTAGATAGTGGTCCGACGTGGTATATTTCGGCGTGAAGTAATTTTAGTTGATTAAATTACTTTGCAATATTGTTTTGCGACAATATTTTTACGAAACAAATTTATGTACAAATCTAGTTTACAAAAAACTATTTCTACTTACATTTAACTCGTCACAAGCCGCCCTGCGGTTTATGAGCTCCTCGGTCACTTTAACCTTTATGTTTAAAAATGTTGAAATTTTAGACAAATAATACTTTAATAATTTGCTTTATTTAATCAATAATAGATAAACCCAACCACGTAATCCAAATAAGTTAAAATAGTAATTTATAAAATTCATAAAACATGCATGCTGATGGCTGTTTGAGATATTCTATTATTAGCTTACAGTCCGTTATAAGTAATTATTTTCATGAACATGACTGAAGTGTATAGAGTTTCAGTAAAAAAACAATCTTTGACACAAAAATCCTTTCATTAAAATGTCTCTTTACTCTCCAAGGCAGTTTACTACTATAAAAATCATATTGTTACTTCGTCTAATATTTGTCAATTATTTTATCGTTCTAATAAAGTAAATCAAAAACGACTTGTAACTTGATCAGACTGTGGTGCATTTTTAGCAGTATTGTTATTATTTTTACTTTTAGTAAAGAATATGTAATCATTGGTCTTCGTTTACATATATTAAAATCTTATATATTTGTTCTTGAGTATCATACATTCTTTCATTTATTGTGAAAAATGTTTTCAAATTCTTCGCTGCTATAAAAACTGGTGACAGTCTTATGGGCTTTAAGAACATTTCTTTCAACCCTCACTATTTTTATATCATAATTGTTCCACTTTTCTTAATTCGATTTTTGATGGCTGTATTCATAACTATTTTTGTGAGGCACGACAAAATCTTGTTACTATTGCGGTACACCACAGCAATATCCTTGGATTTGTACAACATGGTGGTGATTTTAATTTTTGCTTTACTGCATAGTCGTATAAAGCTGCTCAGATTAGATTATCTCTGAACATTCCTAAAAGACATGAAGAAGACCTTTATTTTAAAAATATCAGCTAGAGTTATACTATTATAATTATTCGTTGGATAATATTGTACGTGTAACTGTTAAATGTCCCAAACAAATAAAATAAAATAAAATAAAAAAAAATATTATAACAGCGGACAAGCAGCTACATTATATCGTAAATATACAATTTATTTCTCCTATTTTATGTATATATTGAGGTCCCCAAGGTAATTTAACGAGATATTATATTTGACATGTGCTAAAGACATATCTTAGTATTGTGAATATTTTTCGTTCAGATATTGATCTTACATAACTATTAGGATGGCTAATTAGATTAACAACATATATACATAGATTCACGCCTGTTTCCCAGAGGTGTAAATAGAGACGTTCATTTGCTACGATCCTGACACACTTCTCTGTCTCATTCACTTTCACCACATTCCTCATTCACGGTTGCCGGTTTAAGATGCTCTTAACTTTGCCTTTGTCCAGAATGCATCCCCGATCTGATCGAGAAATATTCACCTAGATATTCCCCTTGCGACTGTTCCATTCACACTAGCCTTATAAACTTTCTTAGTCAGTCTTTTCTCATCCATTCTTTCTACATGCTCAAACCACCTTAATATACCCTTTTCTATTCTTGTCACTATATCCAATTTCAAGTCGCATCTCTCTCTAATCTCACTATTCCTTATTCTATCTTTCAGAGTCACACCACTTATGTTTCTTTGCGCTCTTATTTCTACAGCATTTATTCTGCTGTCGTACTTCTTTTGCCATTCCCAACTTTCACCTCCATGCATAAGTGTAGGCACTAATAGCCCTCTATGAACAGCCAAACGTGCCTTTTCAGATACATTTCACCTGTTTATAAAAGCGCGTAGAGCTCCATTCACTTTATTGCCAGCAATCGTTCTCCTTTAAATATCTCCCTCATTTTTACCATCCTTTGTAAACAAAGTACCCAAATATACAAACTCTTTCACTTGCTCCACTTGTTCTCCATCAAATACCATTACTTTTGTCTTTCTTACATTCATTTTCATTCCTTTACTCTCAAAAGCACCATGCATAATAGTTACCATCGCCTGTAACTCTTTCGAAGATGACGCAAGTATTACTTGGTCGTCGGCATAAAGAAGACATTTGACAAGTAACTCTTTCATTTTTAATCCCCATTCACAATATTTTTAGTCTTTCAAACAATTGTCTATGTATAGGTTTAACAGTCAGGGTGACGCAACACATTCTTATCTAACACCTTTTTCGATGCTAAACCATTTTGTGTGGGTCCCATTTACCCTAACACAACCTCTGGAATCGTTATAAAGAGATTTCAGAGCTCGCGTGAGATTGCTATTCACTCCATGCATGGACAATACCGACCAAAGTTCATTCCTCACCACTTTATCATAAGCCTTTTCCAGATCCACAAATGCGCAATAGACCCTGTACAGTTATCAGCATTTCGACTGTAATCCTATCATAACCACCAGTTTTTCCTAATTTCATGCTTTTCAATGCTTTCATTATTTTATCCATACTAATAGGGTTTTTATCACTAACATCATTATCATTCATTTCAAAACTTTGACCATGCCATTCCTCTCTTCCAAATAAACTTTTCTCTCTCATCTCTCTCATTCTTATAAACTTATTCCTAGCTTCATTTACATCCTCGTTCGTTGCTTCTTGCATTCTTTCATTGGTTCTGACAGATAGCCAGTCCAACCACGTCTGCTTCTTCTCACGTACTACACGTACACGTAACAACGTTAACAATTATTGATAAGAATGCTGACGCCTGTTACCCAGGTAGATAACTGAGACTACGGTTTCCACTTGCTCTGTCTTCATTACATTTGTTTAGACACAGTCAAAGGTTTAGAGTGCTCTTAACTTGGCTTATATTTAGCTTATATAATGACTATAGCAGATGATGATATACATATGTATGTTTAATATAATTTTAACCCAAGAAGAAGCAAACCACAGCTAGACTTCATGATACTTTGAGCTCATTCTGCGTAAATAGAAACACCAATGATTAAATTATGTTCGGGTACTTTGAAATAACTACACTGGAACATTGAGACAACTACCATCTTAGTCTCCCCGTGACCATGGCTGCTGAAAAGCAACCGAAACGTCGGGGAAAGTGTAAAATTAAATTAAATCAAAATATTTTTAATAATAATTTGATTAGCTTAAAAATTAGTAAAGTTTAATAGTAGTAGTAGTGTAACAATTTTCAAAATTTGTAATAAAGTGTAAAATAAACAACGCGATAAAATCCGTATATACCTAGTAGTTTAATTTCAATGAATAATATTCGCGTAAACAGAAGACAATATTATAATTTTAATATTTTTAGTATTTTAATCAATAGTGATTGATCTTAGTAAACTATTGGATTTAATTTTTTTATATATTTCTTTCACTTAACCTTAAACATTTTTTTTTTCTATTTTTATAGACTTTTGCCCATGGGTATGTCAGTCTCCTTAAGACAGAATGGCTTTATAAGTCAAGAGTTTTAATAAGCATTCCCGCCATTATACTTAATTATATTGAAATCTTTATAAAATTTCCTTCTACGATCCTCGTACCGGGAATAACCTTAAGCATGGCATTGAAATTGCCAAAATTAATTATACTGACATATCATCTATACATTCGTACTATATATTTGTACTTTATTGACACCAATAGTGATTGGTGTCAATAAAGTATGATATTGTCTGTGACATTTTATACCGTCATAAAGTAAGGAATTTTATGGGCGTGATACGGATGACAACTGTCACTGGATTCGTCTTATATTTTATAAAGTTTTTTCACGAATATGGATTTGCTAACGAGTAAGAACAAGACACACAATAATCTGATATCTCATCAGATTATTGTGTATTTTGTAAATGCGTCTCAGAATGGGCGTGCCTACGCCACACGTGACACTATAAGTGGCAAAAGTCGTTTTGGAAGAAATTATGAAACTTAACATTTTTATCAACTTATAATGTTCTGTGCTAAACGCAAAAGCGTTAAACAGATTTTTACGGCAAAAAGATGTTTGCCTATCAAAATGATTTATCTATGCCTATATCATATTTTTCACAGAATTCTAAATTTAAAAAAGCTTTAATTAAAACATTTCTGCGTGTAATTTAACATCTATGTTCTTCAATTAATTATTGCCTAATTATTCGAATACTGACAATTCGATTCAAATGGAGCAGAAGATAATTTGGAATGAGAGATAACTTATTTAAAAAAAACATCTAATTAACGTATCTTCTCATTCATTTGAATACACTTTTAGTTCTTTGTGTCTGTTGTGTTCTCTCGTAAATTTTTTACTAAGAATTTCAGAGTAGACTCGCGCATGTGTAATATATTCACTAGACTGGACAAGTCTTATAATTACATCACTAATATTTCGCCATATCCACATTTTGCCAACCATGGTTATATATAATAAAGGGCGATAGCATTGCTAGGCACAATTCTAGACACCATGCCGCTATTAAGAGTTTCTTAAAAGAAAAACCCAACTACACTTTGGCCGGGCATCTAACCCAAGACCCCATGCACAGCAATCACATTCACTAGCGTTACGCAGTCAAAGTTAAAAATTGCCTACGTGGTTAAGACTGGCTAAAATTGGGACATGGAAAAAGATAGGTATTTCGGATGCCTTCGTGTTCCGCTATTAGACCCACGAGGAGTCTTAATATAATATACCGGATATATTGCAGAAGGAAATAAACTACTTTGTAATTATTAGCTATGGTTGGACATAATATCTTGTAAGAATATTCTGTCACAGATAAGAATCGCTCAAACAGCGAAAGATACCTAACAATTAATCATAGGATGATATGACCCTACAAAACCACTTTAAGTTAATTAATCTATGATCTAATATAATATGTAAGTCATCATTTTAATAGCCTAATATCGCAAATAGCAGCGATAACCTAGTAAGAAGATCATTAAACATAGTAGGCTCGTGCTTACATTACAGCTGTTGTAATTTTAAAAGTAGTACGTGGTATAGACACTATAAATAATGAGATATTCATAGATTATGCTTAGCTTATTAGCTTATATTGAATATTAAAATAATAGAACTAAAAGAACATACAAGAAAGTCTGCGAGCCGGTTTGTCGTCTCGATATTAAGTATCAAACATGATACCAAAATATAGCGGATCATTTAAAAAATACTTTTCGAGTATGTCTTTGTTAAACATAATATTTACGATACGTCTGTTGTTGGGTAACTACTTCAGCTCCCGTAAACCAAAACATATTTGCTACTTGATGAGGGCTTACTGCATATGCGTCGGTTTCTTCTGTGGCTTATCCTATTTATATAACTACTTTCAAAACGGCTTTACCATTAAAATAACCAATCCTTACTTCTTTTCCATCATAGAATATATCATGAACGTTATCTTTTCTCTCATTTATGGTGATGAACATATCTTTAGGTATTGGAGTGCGATTAAAACCACTGACAGAGTCATGGGTTTCAAGAAGTTGTCTTTATTCAACAATTATTCATATATATCACTGGTCTTAACCTTAACGTTTAGATTGGTTTCTTTAATAATTCGAGGTACCCTTCATCCACCTTACGGGTTAGCATACATTCGTATGGCAATTATTTTAGTATCAATAGATTTGAGCCATGTAGTCTGTGTAAACGTATTCTCTATACTCCATAGCCGTATGAAGCTCCTTAGACTGTTTTTAAAGAATATATACGTACCGATAAATATTGTTACAAAAAATGAATTGACGTCCAGCATACAACAAACAAGAAAAAGTATATATAACTACGACGCTATACTGGATAACATTTTGATTGCAAATCGACAACTACAGGGTCAGGTACGTATAAATACTATAAAGTAAATATGAAAAGTGTGCAAATTATAACAGAGAAAAAAGGCAACTCATTAAGCGGGACTTGAGACTGCAACTGTGACAAAACGTGTAATTGCTTTGCCAAGTAAGCCATTCATGGCCCTAGTGAAGGATTCAAGATTGCCTCTGTTTCTGCATCTAAAGCAATGCTATCATCTATCGTATACCTATATAACTATGTGATTAAGTATATGAAATATGTGCAACTTTACTACTCATAGCATTTTAAACTAATTTGTTTCAGATGTTCGTTACTTTGGCGACCACTTTTTCACAACTTATATCAATTATGTACGTTATATTCAATCAAGTTATTCAAGAGGTAAACCTTTCTTTTTATGTTACTGACTAACTAACTGACTTCCTGATACTTCTAAAATATCATTATCATCAAATTCTATCCATCCATCAATCATCAATGTCTATCAAACTATATATACCTGCATTACTTCTTCTAATTATCACTGTCTGAAACACAGGTTCGCCGATGCCCACCATCACGAAACAAGGCCCAACCAAAAAAGTATTATTGTTCATTCGAATTTGTTTTTGCATGGAAATATTCATCATTTTTTGCTTGTTCCTTTTTAGAGAAATTCAGACATGACCTTAGCACTCTTGACAGTCATTACCTATAGTTAATATCAATCAGTCTCATATGAAATTCTCTATATTAACATATTTTTGAGTCCACGTTCTATTTCCCAAATGTTTATAAATACTGTGATTTACATATAATTTTGAGACTATTTTTAGTCACAAGAAATATAACCACTTCTTGTTATTACACGCTGCATATGTACGATCAAATGGCTATAAATAAATCCATGCTATTATATTATAACTAACAATATGTATTTCAGAACTATCTTTTAACAGCAACTCTAACCATCGAGGCGACCCAGATAGTGTTCCTAATGGCTTATCCAGCAGTACTGGCAGAACTAACTATGCTTGAAGTCGACAAAATTAAGACAATACTTACTAAGCAGTTTATTAGATGCACAGGTAGTATGAGCTGCAGCAATTATAACGATGATTGTATTTTTATATGCACAATTACATATACAGGGTATCTTCTATCCTTTTACCCATCTTTATAATCCCACTAGTATACACCTAGTATACCCTTGGTGTACGCCTAGGGAACACCCAAATACTCCAAAATATTTTATTCTGAATTTCGATGCTCCGATTTTCAAAAGTCCGAATTTCATAATACCTAAGAATTATAATGTCTAAAATATTTTACCGAAAGTAAATGCGATTTGTTTGTTTTCCGATTTTCATAAGTTTGAAGAATCAAATAGGTTACTTTAGAACATGGTGCCCAAAGGGTAGTCTTGTTGCGTAGTGGCCTGCCGTTTCATACGGCGGGCCGAAACCTCGGCGGGTTTGCGACTGCATGTGAAAATGATTCGCGTGGCCCAGCCGATTGCGGTTTTTTCGAGGAACACTGTGGTAGGTTTAGTCGGTATTACCGGGAGGTCCATTATCATCATTACCATCTTTCTTTTACCCCGGTGAGTCCGACATAACCCCTCTGCCCGCCCTCCACACAACGGCATGAGCCAGAGCAATCACCCACGTAAAAAAAAGAAAGGCATAAAAAGGTTAGTACAGTGACCAGCGAAACAAAATATTTATATTCGAAAGAAAATATTTTTATACAAAGTAAACAGTTATAGTTTTAAATAAGAATTAATACACTGCAAAAAATTTACTTCATCATATACTTCGGAATTCTAATTAATTGGTATTTTAATAATCGGAATTCGTACTTTTGATGTTTGGACTTATCATTAAATCGAAATTTTTGTTATTATATAATAGTAATTGTCAACGTTAGGAATATTGAAATATTGGAATTATATAAATAGAATTAATGATAAATCGGAGTTGTCATATTAGGAATTTTGAACCATTCGGCATTATGAAAATCGGTATTTTGAAATTCTTATTTGTGACTGTCGGAATAAAGATTTTCTTATTATATTGTAAGTTGTACATACATACATACATAGATTCACGCCTGTTTCCCAGAGGGGTAGGCAGAGACTACGGATTTCCATTTGCTACGATCCTGACACACTTCTCTGGCTTCATTCACTTTCATCACATTCCTCATACACGCCCGTCGGTTCAAGGTGCTCTTAACCTGGCCTTTGTCCAGAACGCCTCCGATCTGATCAAGAAACGTTCGCCTAGGTCTTCCTCTTGCGACTGTTCCATTCACACTAGCCTTATAAACTTTCTTAGTCAGTCTTTCCTCGTCCATTCTTTCTACATGCCCAAACCAGCTTAACATACCCTTTTCTATTCTTGTCACTATATCAACTTTCATGCCGCATCTCTCTCTAATCACACTATTCCTTATTCTATCTTTCAGAGTCACACCACATATATTTCTCAGCGCTCTCATTTCTACAGCATTTATTCTGCTCTCATGCTTCTTTTGCCATACCCAACTTTCACTTCCATACATAAGTGTGGGCACTAATAGTCCTCTATGAACAGCCAAACGTGCCTTTTCGGAAACATTTCGACTGTTCATAAAAGCGCGTAGAGCTCCATTCACTTTGTTTCCCGCAATCGTTCTCCTTTCAATATCTCCCTCATGTTTACCATCCCTTGTAAACAAAGTACCCAAATATACAAACTCTTTCACTTGCTCCACTTTTTCTCCATCAATCATAATATTACACATCGTCACGCACTCTTCCTTTTCAAATACCATTACTTTCGTCTTGCTTACATTTATTTTCATTCCTTTACTCTCAAAAGCACCATGCATAATAGTTACCATCGCCTGCAACTCTTCTGCCGATGACGCAAGTATTACTTGGTCATCGGCATAAAGAAGACATTTGACAAGTAACTCATTCATTCTTAATCCCCATTCACAATCTTTTAAATCTTTTAAACAATTGTCCATGTATAGGTTAAACAGCCAAGGTGACGCTACACATCCTTGTCTAACACCTTTTTCGATGCTAAACCATTCTGTGTAGGTCCCATTTATCCTAACACAAGCTCTGGAATCATCATAAAGAGATTTCAGAGCTCGCGTGAGGGTGCTATTCACTCCATACATGGACAATACCGACCAAAGTTCATTCCTCACCACTTTATCATAAGCCTTTTCCAGATCCACGAATGCGCAATAGACCTTTTGACCTTTGGCCAAAACTCTCTCGGCTATGCACCGTAAGGAAAAGACCTGATCCGTACATCCCATACCCTTTCGAAATCCCGTTTGTGCATCCCATATTTTCTCGTCGGTTACTTTCACAACCTTTGTTAAACCTTTTTCAACTTTGTAAGTTGTATGATATGTTTTTTATATTGTATTTTTGCAGATGCATCTCTTCGATCGGAGATAGAAGCAACTCTGCAATATGTGAATTTACGGCCGTTTAACTACACAATCGTCCGCATGTTCCCTGTCAACATCAGCCTACCTTTCGTTTTCTTAAGCCTCGCCGTTACTTATGTCATTGTGTTTATCCAATTAATTCACAACAGCGTTACGTAGAGTCACTTTATAAGAAACTAGCTTTAGCCCGCTTTTGTAGTTTTGTTGCTTGAATAGATGTTATGTATTAGCCTTGCAATAAATGTAGTTTCAAATAAAACACTTGTTTTCATTTAAAACATAAAACATTTACGCAATTTATATGAAAGCTGATGTTACCCCCAGTAAGATGCGTACAACAAATCAATACATTTTGAAGTGCATAAGTGTTACTTTATGACTTAAATGAATAAATGAGTTTGAATTGTTTATTTTTAAATTAATAATCTTTGCCTGAACCTGGCTACTAACCTAAATGTAACTTTAATAAACTTACTAATAAATATACTTTGACATTTCTAAGTGTTACTTTGTGATCTATTAAAAATATACATATATTTCGTTTGGTGTCGAAACGCTGGGGCCATGGGGTTCAAGTGCTAGGCCTGTTTATAGAGACCTAGCTAAGCGGCTGATCGACGCTTCACGTGCTGGTATTTTTTTTGCACGAAGAATAAGTATTGCCATTCAACGTGACAATGCTGCCAGTCTTCTGGGCACGTTGCCAATGGACGACGATGCGGAGGAATATTATGACTCTTTTTAATGTTGTTGTTTTTTTTTCTCTTTTTATGTTAATTATTTGTTTATTTAATGTGCAATAATTAATTAAAAATAAATATTACTGACTTTGTCTATTAATTTGAACTAGTATTCGCCCAGTGGGCGAAATGGTCGTCTGTAATTATTATGAAAGATTTGAGGTAATCATATACAATTTTCATTTAATAAAACAACTGTTTTCAAATATTCATTGATTGATATTGATATTGATGACATTGCTACTAAACTAAAACAAAACTTGAAAAAGAAAAACAAGCTTTGGTTGTCAAACAAAGAGAAAATGGCACTGAACTATCTTTGCCATGTATATAAAGATATTTAATTAATTACAAATTTCGTCATGAATAATCAGCGTAAAGCAAGTAGGACATAATATACTAGTGCACTTATTCACATACACATAGGTATCTGGCCTGACTCTTTTGCCACCAATTCTTAAATCATTATTATTGGAAGGAAGAAAATGATGAGCAACTTATTCTTTAGCATTATTGACACAATACCAGACCTAAGGTCCAACCGTCCTGGTTAGATCTTGTGATCACCGTTATATATAATTTGAATTCTCTCAAACATTAAATATATTCGTAATATTAATTTTTGCTCACCCATTACCCAAGAAATCTTAATATTTCGCAGATCAATCTCTCTGTAATGAGATAGAGGCTGCTCTCCAATACATAACTTTACGTCCGTTTGCCTATAGTGTCAGCCGCGTCGTTCCATTCAACATCACTCTGCCTTTCGTCTTCATTAGCCTTGTTCTTACTTATGTCATTGTATGTATCTAATTGGATCACAGTAGCGTAATTTAAATTCATAAAGACAGAATTTATATTATAATTATTTAAACTAGTTTAAGGTGTAGAATGTTCCAGACATTCAATTTTATTTGGGAAAATATACTTGTGTCTTAGTTCTTACATAATAATAATATGTTATTGGTGTACAGTATTTAATTATTCACTAACAGTATATGAATACGACAATGGCAATAGTGACGTCCGGAAGAAAACTCTATCTGACCAGACCTAAGCTGCTTTAAAGAAGGGTAAATTTGCGAATATTCTAAATAAAAGAGATCGAGAATCACCCTCTTTCCCACTTTCCGCTCCTTCTCCTTCCCACTTCCTTTTATTCCTATTCCTAAAATTCGGCAACGGGCAAATGATGCCTCTGGTGTTGCAGGCGTCTATGGGCTACGGTGACCACTTACCATCAGGTGGGCCGTATGCTTGTATGCCAAATAAGTAAAATAAAAAAAAGGAGAATATACCGAAAAAAAGTGACTCTTATGAAAGACGACTCGATGGCGTAGTGGTTAGTGTAACCGACTGCCACGCCTAAGGTCGCGGGTTCGATTCCCGCACAAGTCAAACATTTGTGTGCGCGAACATGGATGTTTGTCTTGGTCTGGGTGTTTCTATGTATAATATGTATGTATTTACAAAAAGAAAAGTATATATGTATGTTTATCCATTGTCTAGTACCCATAGTACAAGCTCTGCTTAGTTTGGGCTAGATGGTGTTGTGTGTATGTGGTAGAATATTATTATTGTTATTATTAAAGAAACTTAAGAAATGTTGTATTGAGTGTGTGTTGTCTCGAACTCGGTCGAAAACAGCAGTAGTTTTGATTTATAGATTTCCTGTTTTATTTTAATACTAGTTGCCCGCGGCTTCACTCGCTTAAATGTAGGATAGATTAGTTTCGTAACAGTACTTTTTTCTGAATGAAACGTACCCTATGTAATTTCCTGTTCACCTGACAACGTGTATGAGAAATTTCATGACGATCGGTCGAGTAGATAAGACGTGAAAGTGTAACAAACAAACTCACATTCGCAATTTTAATATTAGTTAGGATATTAAACTCAAGATTAATCAATTGTGATATTGATTTAAGTTGTACGGATATAGTTACGATAAATTATGTAACTATGGAAATGCCAGAGTCAATACATTGACATTATATTATATAAATCGTTTATATTCATTAATAAAATGTAGCTGTATCAGTTTTAAAATAATTTAGTTTAATATAAGTAATCATTGTGCATTATAATAATGATTTAAAAATAAACAATCGTGTAAGCTTAATTAATATTCAATACATAATGTGTCTATTAAAACTATTATGGCAATGTAAGGGTGTAATGTTACAATATAAATTTGTAATTTGTCTGTATATGTTCAATTTATATTATTCTAAGCATTATTCTTAGGTTTAAATATTTATAATAATTGCGATTAAAATAATTAGTTGATTGCCTGTTTTATTTTATTATATTGAAGTCAAGGTTAATGATATTACAATTATTTTAATCTTCTTCTCCCTTAGCCTTTATTATTCTCAAGTCACTTGGGGTCGGCTTTTCTAGTCTAACCGGATTTGACTGGATATCAGTTTTCACACGGAGCGGCTGCCACCTGACCGCCACAACCCGAAGGCTAACGATACCCTAAGACTAGACCAGTGTCAGGATATTAGAGGGTACTGACTTTCCCAATAACGACTGCCATAGATGTTCGTGGCAGCCGGGACCGACAGCTTAACGTGCTCTTCGAGGCACGGAGCAGGCGATAATTGTCAATCAATACGCACATCATTTCGAAAAGTCATATAACTTCCGAAAGTCAGAGGCGCGCGACGTGGGTTCGAACCCGAGTCCACCTGCATTGCAGTCTGTTGGTCTCCCCACTGAGCTATCGCTGCTTACATATTATTTGCATTACAATTATTTTAATATTACTTGGATTTACAATCTATCGTTTTCATATCAGATTTGTTCTACTTGCCATCTAAACATATGAGACCTAGGAAGGTCTAGGAAATGTACTGTAGTGCGTCTCGCTAGGAAGCAAGACGCACTACAGTACATAACCCCTTCATATAAATTTATCTTAGTCTAGTTTTCTCTCTGCAACTGCAATTGAGCTTCTGGTTAAATGGTATACGTAACTTATTGACGTTGTTATCGACAATAGAGGAATTCCATGTAATTCAATAAAGCATCAATGTAAACTCCTGCAAATTTAATATTGTCAATAAGTTGGACATTATTATCACGACATTCTACTTGAAGGCTACCGACATCCCACACCGCTTTCAAAGTCAAAAATCATTTATTATTTTAGGCTCAACTCTTTGCCTAAACATAGCAACTAAGCTAAATGTAAATTATGTAACTTCACGAAACTGACTAGCTGATAAACTTTAAGTTAAATAATACTTTATTATCTAATTAAATGATTTTTATATCTATCCGGATAGCCAAGATGAAGTAACAGTGGGCAGGGCATATAGCACGCAGAACCGATGGCCGTTGGGGCAGAAAGGTTCTACAGTGGCGGCCACGCACCGGAACACGCAGCAGGGGTAGGCCCCCCACAAGGTGGACCGACGACCTGGTAAGGGTCGCGGGAAGCGATTGGATGCGGGTGACCCAAGACCGGTCTGTGTGGAAAACCTTGGGGAAGGTCTATGTCCAGCAGTGGACATCTTTCGGCTGAGATGATGAAATGATTTTTGACTTTGACTTTGACCATGACATCGTGCGACTAAGCACCTATGATAAGCATACGACACTGCAAGAATTTCCAGCTATATAAATGAGTCGCAACTGACAGTATAACACAACATTATCTAAACACACTATGCAACCACGAGATAGTACGGCTAATGAAGTGACGATCATAAATCATAACAGCGGCCATATATTATCACAGGCCGAGTATTGACAGCTCGCCACACACATTTATCAACGTACACTGGTATTGCATAACTATTGCGTTTGTGCTATCTCCTTCGTTGACATGCTACCAATAAACATATGTATTAAGTGTCATGTGATCTTTGAGGACGATCTACGCACGTATATACAAATTATTTTGGAAGCATATCTGATAGAGGCGTACATAAAATGCTAGATCGGTTATGTCTTGTATTTTTCCATTGTTGTTAATATTTTTATATTCTCGTGTTTAGTTAGTATTATAATAAAATAACCATATATAAATAGGAACCTCTCCCATCCCTTTAACTTCGAGCTTGAATTACTTTTTGTTAACTAGCATCACGTGAGTGATACTCTTGAAACTGCGACAGAACCAACAAGGCAGTCGCCATTTTTAATTAATAATATTCTATATTCTACCACATACACCCAACACCATCTAGCCCAAACTAAGCAGAGCTTGTACTATGGGTACTAGACAATGGATAAACATACATATATACTTTTTTTTGTAAATACATACATATTATACATAGAAACACCCAGACCAAGACAAACATCCATGTACATGCACACAAATGTTTGACTTGTGCGGGAATCGAATCTGCGACCTCAGGCGTGGCAGTCGGTTACACTTACCACTACGCCATCGAGGCCGTCTTTTATTTTTTATTAATTTATTTTTCATAACGTTGTTCGCGCACTAACATATCCCGATAGTAAATGGTTACTTGCGCGTTATTTATACTTGCGTATTGCAAGCTTCCATACCAATAGGCCAGCCGTATGCTCATTTGATATCTTATCATCATCATCATTATCTTGTACTGATCCTAATTTATTTAGGGACAGCCCAGTATGGATTTTCCCAAATATCCGAATCAGTCATTACCTTTTATTTTATTCCCCACACACTCTATCGCTATCTTCAATAGTCTTCCTCTATATTTCTGTCCATTTGCATTCACACTCATAACTTTGTACACACGTGCATTTCATCTCTTCTCATAACATATATTAAGATAAATGATTCGTTTTGACCATTTCTGCCACCGTTGCATCTGTCAAACTAAATTAGTAGTATAAAAATCGAGCAGTTCCCTCTTTTAATTACTTAAATATCACAAACAGACTACGATGTATATTTTATGGCCATATAATCTCTTTATTGATGTCGACTGCGCCGATGTATCACACCTGCTTACATTACAATGTGAATAGAGGCGTCACAGTTTTATTTTACTATGATTATGGTACTTCAGTTATCGTATGTAAATAGTAATTATTTGTTATTCTTTAATACTACATACTTACTAATTAATCCATCTAGTACATACAATACGCCGGACCCGAGGCACAATAATGTAGTCAACATCAAAAACAATAATATGTTTATTCATTCAGGTAACCTATGATTATTTATGACTGTCGAAACCACGTCAAGATGTCACTACGCTTTCAAAGAAAGAAACAACTGCTGGCTGGTTTTGTCTGACAAAAAAAAGAAATAGAAAATATTGCTACTACAGGTTTGAGGGGAAGTGTCCGTCTTCTGAATCGTGCCGTTACTGCCAGCCATTCCGATAGGATTTGATTGTACCAAGTAAGTACTTATATTTGATATCTCGACACCACAGCAGGACATAATTCGACCTGGATACATTCATGTCCAGCACGTTACAGTTACAGCTATGTTATGTTATATAAAATATGATATAACTGAAGAGTTTGTTCGTTTGATTGGTTAATCTCAGGAGCTACTGGTTTGGATTAAAAAATTATTTTAGTGTTGGATGGCACATTTATCGAGGAAGGCTATATAACATCACGGTACGACCAATAGGAGCGGAGCATTAATGAAAAATGTTGCAAAATCTGGGAAACATCTCCTATGTGAAGCAAACAAAGATGCGCAGGTCAGCTGGTGTTATATACTGTTCCACTTGATCTCGTCTCAGCGTAAGAATATTTAGGCTATAGACTACATCGGTGGTCCAGTGTCGATTGGTAGACTTCACATATCTTCAAAAAAACATTATGAAGAACTCTTAGACATAAAGCACATGTTTCCTTACAATGGTTTCCCTCGCCGTTGAAGCGACCGATAATCTATTTAATACGCAAATAACTTCGGAAGTCAATGATGCATGCCTTGTGATCGAATTTGAGACATGCAACAGTCGCCCATTTCCTCTCCTCCAGCAAATTTTTAATGAAACCTATTAATTAAAAGTAATCATTCGTGCATTGTGGGTGATTTTACAAATATTGTAAACACGGACGCAAAGAATGGGATTCTTTGTGTCTTTGTGTCTCGGCAAAATTATTTCTAGATTACACAATATTTTGTCAGTGGCAATGCAACCACTTAAAAGCCGTACAGTTAAACTAATAAAATATTAAAATTATACTAAAATTACAGGTATTTAATGTATTGTCTGTCCTCACATACAGTCTGTGGTACCACAGTACAGTCTTGTCTGGCGGAATTATTCGCAACTGATTTATTTATTGGCACGTACGTTCGACTGTGGGCTCCAAAGTTGACTAATATTGAATTAATATGGGCCCGTCTCGACATTCTCTAATGTATTTGTACACTATAATTAGAGGTTTAATGGTTATATATTGATATAGAAAAGATTCGGTAATACTAAACACAGATTGCCAATTTTTTTAATGAAAGTTATTAATTATGCATTTTTCGAATCGCTATACACTGCTTTACATCTCACACCTGGTCCTCGAAAAGATTGTCAAAATTCCTTACATAACTCGAAACTCGAAACGGCTACGTTAATAGTAGTATCCCCGTTTGAGCCAAGTATAGTATTCCCACTGATTGTCGTTTTGCCAAATATTAATTATAATTCATAATTAATTTTAAATACACATTTTGTATATTTAATATTAATATTATAAACGCGAAAGTTTGTATGGATGTATGGATGTTTGTTACTCTTTCACGCAAAAACTACTGGACCGATTGCGATGAAACTTGGTATGTGGATAGCTGGAGACCTGGATTCACACATAGGCTACTTTTTATCCCGATATTTCGGGAATAGGACTTACGTGGGTGAAACCGCGGGGGAAAATTAGTTCCAAAATATTTATAAAGAACACTTGTTACTGCGCCTGTTTTCATATATTACTAGATTTTGTCCGCGGCTTCGCTCGGGTTAATGTAAATTTTAGTTCAGATATATTTTTAGTATCCTATATGATATTATGATATATGTATAAACAATAGTACTGTAAAGTTTCATCAAAATCCGTTCAGTAGTTTTTGCGTGAATTAGTAACAAATATACATCCATGCTTACAAGCTTTCACATTTATAATATTAGTAGGATATATGCAGAACTAAGATACTACATTCGTAGTGTAAATTTAGATAACAAAATCTATTTTGCCGTCCTTATTACACTTTAAACAAAATTATATTCATCTCGCTCGCTAAATAACACCCAGCATCACAAAACAATCTCATATATAGATGTTTCAAAGTCAGTTTAATTTAAGGCAACAGATGAAACTTAGTCCATCGATCAAAGTCACGCGTCCCCTGGGGTCAAACCGAAGTCCACAAGTTAAATTGCTTCTACAGTTTAGTCGTCCAATGAATTCATTTAATGTTTCGAAATTGGAACATTTTTGAATATTGTTTGTTTTTCTTTTTAATAAAATGAAGAAATTCTCAGGAGTAGTGTGTTTGTATTTGTAATTTAATAGCAGCGATAGCTCAGTGGGGAGACCAACAGACTGCAATGCAGAGGGTCTCGGATTCGAATCCACGTCGCGCACCTCTGACCTTCGGAAGTTATATGACTTTTCGAAATTATGTGCGTATTGATTGACAATTATCGCCTGTTCCGTGTCTCGGAGAGCACGTTAAGCCGTTGGTCCCGGCTGCCATGAACATCTATGGCAGTCGTTATTGGGAAAGTCAGTACCCTCTAATATCTTGACACTGGTCTAGCCTTAGGGTATCGTTAGCCTTCGGGTTGCGGAGGTCAGGTGGCAGCCGCTCCGTGTAAAAACTGATATCCAGTCAAAGCCGGTTAGACTAGAAAAGCCGACCCCAAGTGACTTGGGAATAATAAAGGCTAGGGAGAAGAAGAAAAAGAGTGTGTTTGTATTTACGGCTAGTATCCAAAGGCTCAAAATCGTAGCTAGCAAAATGTGATTGTAAAAGATAGATGAAGGCTATATATGTAATCATTTTGTACCTATTTATCTATTTATTCAATTATAGAATAAACACCAATTACACTAATAATATAATATATAAAACAATGTAAACTAACGTATAGTATCGCGTTGTTTATTTGACACTTTATTACAAAATTTTGAAAATTGTTACACTACTACTACTATTAAACTTTACTAATTTTTAAGCTAATTAAATTATTATTAAACTATTTAGATTTCATTTATTTTTACACTTTCTCCGACGTTTCGGTTGCTTTTCAGCAGCCATGGTCACGGGGACACTAAGATGGCAGTTGTCTCAATGTTTCAGTGTAGTTATTTCAAAGTACCCGAACATAATTTAATCATTGGTGTTTCTATTTACGCAGAATGAGCTCAAAGTATCATGAAGTCTAGCTGTGGTTTGCTTCTTCTTGGGTTTGACTATTTTTATAACTGGATCCCAAGCTAGTGGTACATTCCAACCATCTTCTCTATTAAAATTAGGATGTTTTTTGATTTCAATAGCCTCGCGAAGCATCCTTGGTAGGAATCGGTGTTCTTTAGCGAGAATCTGTGGTTTGTCAAATCTCAGGTAGTGGTTGGTCCCCTGTTGCACATGTTCACACACAGCAGACTTAATAGTATAATAATAATTTAATTAGCTTAAAAATTAGTAAAGTTTAATAGTAGTAGTAGTGTAACAATTTTCAAAATTTTGTAATAAAGTGTCAAATAAACAACGCGATAAAATCCGTATATAGCAGTTTAATTTCAATGAATAATATTCGCGTAAATAGAAGACAATATTATGTAACGTATAGTATTTTTGATAACTAAACGAATAATACTAATCAAGTTGGTGATAAGTGAATGCCGACCTAGGACCTCTGTCCCTGGATAACAAAGGCATATAGAGATAGGCGTCGATGCCTTTTTTATATTTGGTCGTGATGCGGTCGTGGCCCAAACCTAGATGAGACCAGCAAGAAAGCGTGGAGATAAGTATAAACAAAGACATGTCAATGATGAGACCAGCACAGGAGCATAGCTATTAATATAAACAGAGATATGTAAAACAGTAGATAAGGTCAGGCTATGGATGGAAGAGATACCATTAATTTAAGAGATGCTTACCATTTTGTATTATTTCTTGTAAATATGTAATATACATTTCATACAATCGGATGGCAGATGTAAAGCAAGGGTTACAATTAGCCCTTAAAATAATAAAAAATAGGGGGTAGCGAAGATAATCCTTCTAAACACTTCCTAAGTTTTTATGTCTCCTTTACAGTTTAAGATTAGGGCCTGCCCCCATCCAAAGCGATGCTCTGCAAAATATTACATAATTTATTTTCGTATTATTAACAAACTGTATCCTTCGCCTTTGCAAATCATAAGTTAGTTAAATTAAACAATTTTTAATTTATATTATATCAACCCTATAAGAGCAGCGATAGCTCAGTGGGGAGACCAACAGACTGCAATGCAGAGGGTCTCGGGTTCGAACCTACGTCGCGCACCTCTGACTTTCGGAAGTTATATGACTTTTCGAAATGATGTGCGTATTGATTGACAATTATCGCCTGCTCCGTGCCTCGGAGAGCACGTTAAGCCGTCGGTCCCGGTTGCCGTAAACGTCTATGGCAGTCGTTATTGGGAAAGTCAGTACCCTCTAATATCCTGACACTGGTCTAGCCTTAGGGTATCGTTAGCCTTTGGGTTGCGGAGGTCAGGTGGCAGCCGCTCCGTGTAAAAACTGATATCCAGTCAAATCCGGTTAGACTAGAAAAGCCGACCCCAAGTGACTTGGGAATAATAAAAAGGCTAGGGAGAAGATTATATCAACCCTATCTATAACATGTACCACTGATGGGTGCAATCTTCTTCTTAGTATGAAAAGGGTAAGGCCATAAGTACAGTCAAACATGCTGGCCTAGTGCAAGTTGGCTCCAGACAACATAATATCTTCAACAACGTAATGTAGAACTCTCAGATATAAAGGTTACTTCACGATGTTTCCCTTTATTGTTTAATTTTCTTTCTTGTGCAAAGGCAACTGCCATACTAGATTTGAAGCCGTGTATCGCGAGGACTTTGCCAAACACAAAGTTAACAGAGTCAAACTACAACCAGACAGAACAACCGTTCATGTATCATACAAGTAATTGTCCCGTGTTCCAACCCACAATTCGTGACGCAGTAGTAACGGCAAAGCGACCTATTGTGATACGCCATCCATGCAGTCATAATTTAATACTCAAGCTTCAAAAATATAAAAGCGATCGCCGTCTGATTCCAATTGAGACCTCTGCGTGCATACTGCCCACTTGGTTGTGACAGCTTTAAATAGTATCGCTTAAAGAAGTACACCACCCTAATAGGGTCCAATTTTAATATCGCCATAAAAACAGGATTATATTCATAACAGATAAAATATTTTAACTGCCTTCTTGAGTTTTATTTGTTTACGTAATCCCAGTTATTGTTCTAAGACATTTTTATTGCTTATAGTATTTTTAAGGGGTCATTTAAAATGAAAATTTTAAACTAGACTGTTTTGAATATTATTGGCTAATAAATGTGTAATCAAATGAAAACCACATTTCGCCATATACATTATAGCAAGATTTAGTTTTGTTTTTTAATTTTGTTTTATGCGAGTTGTCAGAAAATGTAATACTTTTTTTTTTTTCGTTTCTCTTATTAGCATTTGTTAATAACACACATATTCTTACGTCCCCCTTCTCCCTTAGCCTTTATTATTCCCAAGTCACTTGGAGTCGGCTTTTCTATTCTAACCGGATTTGGCTGGATATCAGTTTTTACACGGAGCGGCTGCCACCTGACCTCCGCAACCCGAAGGCTAACGATACCCTAAGGCTAGACCCGTGTCAGGATATTAGAGGGAACTGACTTTCCCTATAACGACTGCCATAGATGTTCATGGCAGCCGGGACCGACGGCTTAACGTGCTCTCCGAGGCACGGAGCAGGCGATAATTGTCAATCAATACATACACATACATACACATATTCTTATGTCCAATAGACATAATTAAGGCAGCCCTATATAATATATTATCACAATGTTTTGGTGTATGTTTTGTTGGTTGTCCTTAAATCCTAACTAATAATATAAATGCGAATGTAAGTTTGTTTCTTTGTTTGTTACGCTTTCACGCTGTCAAACACGTTGTCAGAGATACAGAATAGGACCTTTAATCGAGAAAAAGTGCTGTCAAAGTTTTATTTTTAAAAAAATGTGCTTGATTTACATTTTTACATAATTTTGCCAAACTGTGTAACAGTTTGTTGACGAACACTGCACTCATTTAACAAATTAAAATTATGTATACACACATTTAAGACACATTAGTTTGGCATAAGGTACAATATAGATATTATTAATGCAATTAAACTGTATAGAAATTAAGTTGACTTTGAGATACATTAACAATAGTAAGGGAGATCTTTTTTTTTTACTTTTGGTAATGCTTTGACATTTACCTCTCCGCGGGGCGACGAAGGTAGATCTAACCTAACCTACACTTAGGTGAAAAGCTGCGGGCAATATGTAGTAAGTAAATAAAAGGAAAATAGACAGAAGTGTCTTACACAGCGACACCTCGCACGGTATATTTTTATATCCCACGTGATAAGCGAGCCTGAACCATTTGTATAACGGGCACAAATCCATTTTTTTTTTTGTTTTTTTTTTTTTTTTTCGCAGGGGAATGCCTTTACGCACACCCACTCCTGTCGACACGGCTGGAAAACCGCGCCGGCAACAGTGGGTAGTGTCGGACTCGCCGGATGCCACGGAATACCGACTAAACCTAACTGCGGCGCTCTTCCCATCTATCATGGAGCCCCGGAGGATCTCCGTTCCGAACTCTCCCCGGCACTCAGACGTTAGCCTGGCAGGGCTACGACCTTGAACACAACCATCTAAGGCGGGGGGAGGAGATGAGCGTAACGGCGTCGCCTCCTCCCTGGCCTTGCCCCGCGGAGCGGGTCCGCACTGGCGTCGGCCTCCCGTTCCCGCTCCGCAGCCTCCTTCAGGAGCATTACTGCCTCGCTGAATTCGGCAACAGCTTGCCAGCACCTGTCGCTGGCCAGCATGGTGCTCACTGTTCGTCCCAGCGACAGGTCCCCGCCGATGACGGTGGTCAGGTCGCTCCGTTGTGTCTGCCAGACGGGCACAACTCCATGCTGATACTAAAAATTTCTCCAGTAGTCTTTATGATAATAGTGTCTTTAGATTTTCGGTGACCTGACTTTGATTTAAATGTTCGGTACATTATATTTTAATACCGTATAAATACTTACTATGATTCTCCTAAAGTGTAAGGTGAGATCTATTATACCTTGATTCCGCCAAACATGTACATATGTCTTACGTTATATAAGGCAAGCGTGTTGCCGACTATCGCAAACAATTCCAGAACCCACGTTGCAACTAAAAACTATCCAATAAAAAATGCAAAAACTCAAGCAAAGGTCCCGCCTTTGGTTAATAAAATAATGAGTTAGTGTCACGTTATCTTCTTCTTTAATTTCAGAGCGTAACTCTTATCGGTGGAGTAATTGCCACATATCTTTGTCTTCTGTTTTCTTTCTAACCTTTTGATCTGACTCGACCCCCATTTTTTTCTTCACCTGTTGGACAAAAGTACGCTTAAATTTTCTCCTCTCCTTTCTTCAATTTTTCCTTCTAAGATATCCCTATAATAATATCAACCCTATAATAAACTGTCCCACTGCTGGGCACGGGCGTCTTCTCAGTGTGAAAAGAGTTAGGCCATATTCCACCACGGCCAGTGCGGGTTGGCAGACTTCACATATCTTCAAGAATATTAAGAAAACTCTCAGACGTACGGGTTTCATCACGGTGTTTTCCTTCACCGTTAAAGCGAGCGATAATTAACTATTTCGCAAAATTGCATTAAGTAGCTTTCCTCTCTTGTTATCGATAGTTCTCAACAACTGTCTTTCCTCATTAATCATACGTAACATTTCTTCATTGGTTTTTCCAGCCCAGCTTATCCTTTCCATCCTTCTCCAACAACACATTTGCAAATACCACTAGTTTCATATTATACGACACCAAAAACGCCATAGATACAAAGATTATACATTATTTACAAAACATACAATACTCATATCCCTCGAGATTCACTTAAAAATTACAATATCGTGTCATCTGCATTATTAAAAAATCTCATTTACTTTTTTACACACACCCCAAGCTCTGCAGTGATGTGACGTCACGCTTGTAATCTTACCATGATTGATGGCCTCCTATTGTGTACCAATGAGATTCCTATGTACCACTTTATCCTGACCTCAATAACCAAACACATTCATCAACAAAACAGTTCTTTCTAATCTGGACTATTACGAAAATGCAATATCCAGGCTAGCTTGAGCTGTTTTGTGAAACATTCGCTATGTAATGAGAGCTCTATTAAAAATAATGATTGCGTTCAGAGGTTGTTTTTGAATTATTCATACAGGATCGTGTAGATATTTTCAGCTTGATGACGTGTCACATTATTCTCAATTTTCTACTGATACTCTGATACGTGTTCATTATAAACTTTACATTGGGTATTCGGTATTTGTACATTAACGAAAAATACGTCAAGCGTCTATTGACTACAATAGAAGCTTATCCATTCATTATTAGTAAGTTATTTCTTGCCAATAATGAATGGATAAGCCACTAGTTGCTAGTTAGTGTGATGATAATCAATATAAAAAACGGAATTATTTATAAGAGGAGCATTGTCTTATTGGCAAGTTTATAATAACTAGTTATGTATTTATTAGTATGTTATTATTGTCGCTTATTTCCAGAATGTTAAATGATGTTTGCATATAAATTGAAAACCAATAACAATACAATAAAAACTGTACAGACACACAGACAGTGCCTCTATTTCTTCACGTCTTAGTATGGCAGATTCCGATATGTATGGGTTCTGTAATATTAATATAAATATAATTTTATCATTGAAATTAATCTACTATATACGGATTTTATCGCGTTGTTTATTTGACACTTTTTTGCATAATTTAAAAACTACTACTATTAAACTTTACTAATTTTTAAGCTAATTAAATTATTAAATCTATTTATATTTAAGTTTACAAATTAGCTTCTAAATTATGTTAAAAAGTGTCAAATAAATAACGCGATAAAATCCTTATATAGTAGTTTAACTTCAATGAATAACATTCGCGTAAACAGAAGACAATATTATGTAAATATATTTTATTAAGTTCTAAATTCAAAACTTTGCAGCAACATTAGATTTTTTTCAGTATTCGTAAATCATATATTATAAGTCTTGTTTATAACAAAATAAATCTCTAGCACGTCCATAAATCAAAGAATCAACAAGTCAAATAGAACTGGAATAGTAAAAACTATGTTAAATCAGTTTTATGACACGTCCGTGCCTCGCCTACTGTACTCAGTATCGCGCCGGTAACTTTATCTTCAGCTATGAAACACGACATGAATGTGTTATGATAAAAACAGGAGTTATTTTTTCTTACTAATTATAATGTCAGTCAAAATATGTCTTCTATCTTGTTTATATGTACTTCTTTTCTATACTAATATTATAAAACTGAAGAGTTTGTTTGTTTGTTTGATCGAACGCGCTAATCTCTGAAACTACTGGTTCCAATTGAAAATTATTTTAGTGTTGGATAGCCCATTTATCAAGGACGCCTATACCTATATAACGTCATGCTACGACCAATAGGAGTAGAGCAACAATGAAAAATGTTGCATAATAGGCGAAAATTCTCTTATGACAAAGTTGAGCGGGTCAGCTAGTTATATTGTAAAGAGAAAAGATTTGTATGTTTGTATTTTTGGTTAAAATGAAAAACTCAGATACCAATTGCCTGGTTTTTATAATCATTTACTATTAGGAAGCTACGTTATCCAGAATGATATATAACATATTGCTATGAGTCACAGGAGCGGGGCAGTGATCATAACCGTGGGTCGAACTGCGAGAGATAGCTACTTCCTTATAACCAGATATTGAAGAATTTCCAGTTAAACATACATATGTATATGTATTCTGACGCCTATATCCCGAAAGGGTAGGCAGTAATGTACATATGTATATGTTACGGTAAGTGTGATTAATTTAAAATTATTAATAATAGTCTATCATTATTAATAATTACCGAAAGGCAAGGTAAAAGTAAGAAATTAATCACATTTATCAGTGATTATTAATAATTTAATCTCAGTACCGATAAATGTAATATATTTTCAAACTAAACGCATTTTGTTCGATCGAGCATCACTCACATTTTGCTAGTGACGGTTTTGGCCTAATAGGTCGTGATCCAATTAACATAGACTTCGTGCTGTTTCAAACAATTTTTTGACATGAATACAATAATTATTCTTTCTAATACGTTGAGTGACCCGGGATTTGACCCCGAAACCTGCACAGCAGTTGCTTAACGTTGGGCGCAGCAGTTTCATAACTATAATAAACCATATTTACAAGTGTGACATAGACAATACTTATTTCACATTTTAGTCATCAGCCGAAATAGCTCAGTTGGGAGAGCGTTAGACTGAAGATCTAAAGGTCCCCGGTTCAATCCCGGGTTTCGGCAGTCACTTTTTGTCATATTGCTCTTGCATATTCATGTTTACTTTATCAAAGTAGGTAGTCGTCTATTCGTCGAATCCCAGAATAGCACAGCAGTATTAATATTTATATTTTTATCACTGGTGAAGTCAAAAATAATTAATTCGTTTAACGCACAAAGTAATACTTATAAGCGTCAAAGTATAGTGCTTAGTAAGTTTATTAAAGTTCACGTTAATCAATTAGTCAGTGGTATCGTTTAACTTTAGGAGACCCACCGTACCACCAGGGGTATGGCCAGGGGTACGGTGGGTCTGAAATAAAAAGGATAGCTATGTTTGATTTTGTATAATACATTAGACGTAAGAACAAATAGCATAATATTGTCTTCTGTTTACGCGAATATTTACGGATTTTATCGCGTTGTTTATTTTACACTTTATTACATAATTTTAAAAACTGTTACACTACTATTACTATCAAATTTACTCATTTTAAGCTAATTAAATTATTATGAAAACTATTTAGATTTAATAAAATTTTACACTTTCCCCGACGTTTCGGTTGCTTTTCAGCAGCCATGGTCACGGGGAGATTAAGATGATAGTTATCTCAATGTTTATTTATTTATTTAATTCGGACAACCAGCAAGGTATACACTGTAACATGTTCTTATGGCTAGTACTTATAGCTAGTGTTTAGTGCTACCTTACTTAAAGGATTGTATGTTCCAGAGTAGTTATTTCTTCATAGTTAATTTAATAGTAATAGTTTTTAAAATTATTTAATAAGGTGTCAAATAAACAACGCAATAAAATCCGTATATAGTAGTTTAATTTCAACAAGTAGCAATCAAAAGAAATCTCTTGCTGCAAACAGAATCAAATTGACTGAAAAATAAAGAAGAAATTAATATAATAAATTCGGATTTAAGAAAAAGCGTGTTATAGGGAGCATATACTGCTATCTCCTTCGCACAGCTGTATTTACATAGCAGTTACGTCACAGTTTGTACTCTCCGTCCTTTTTCTGTCATTTGAGAATTACCGCTACTATCAGATGTGAAATGCTTGCATGTTATATTAAGGATTAGATTTCAAAAATTCTTTGTATTTTAGCTTCGGTATCATAGAGTAGATTTAATAAATCTTTATAATTTTGAGTCCGGTAATAATTTAACTATGTATGTGACTTAAGAACAGCGATAGCTCAGTGGGGAGCCCAACAGACTACAATGCAGAGGGTCTCGGGTTCGAATCCACGTCGCGACTTTAGGAAGTTATATGACTTTTCGAAATTATGTGCGTATTGATTGACAATTATCGCCTGCTCTTGCTACTCCGTGCCTCGGAGAGCACGTTAAGCCGTCGGTCCCGGCTGCCATGAACATCTATGGCAGTCGTTATTGGGAGAGTGTCGACACAAAAGATCCCACTGGGTCGAAGTGTCGCCGGTCTGCACTGACTGGCCCCAGATAAGATAAGATGTATGTGACTTAAAAAATAAAAATTTGATTATTATATTTCATTTCGTACGAACAGTTATATTCAATATCAATAAGTAGCCATCTGTCTTTTTTACAATTACACGGGCATAATATATAGATCTTAACATTCCAGCAACATTCACGAGGTTTTTTTTAATAACAACTCCTGGTTTAATGCCTATATCGCAGGGAATCTATTCAAAAATCCAAATACATACTCATACTGGGAACTATTTATTTATCACATTTTTGCCCAGTGTGATGATGGGACCCACAATACTCGGCCCAGTAGCAGAGGCAAGGCGACCACCTAAACGACTACCCCATGAGGTCCTGGCCCTTAAAATATAACCCTTGTACTTGTCTGCGCAAAGCAACACCATCTACAAAAGGAGCGTGCCAAACCACTCTGTGTTGGAGCACAGCACAATGTTACTTGCATGCGATCTTGTGTAGAGTGCCGTTACCGCCCTAGGCTGGCTGCTCTAGTTTTAGAGAAATCCCCGGCCTATATGAAAGTATCACCGCATTCCACCCTTGATGCCTTCAAAACCACTACTAACATATCTACTTACAATATGAAAAGCTAGAAACCTAAAAAAGACCCTGATATCGAAGGATCAGGATCAATAGTCGCACTTCTCAGCTATCTCAATAAACTCCCACCAAGATCCAAGTGGATCCCAGCATCCGTGTGTTCTTACATCCGGGCTGATAGCAGTAATAAATTATGTATTCGAGTTATAAAACCATCCGCGCCAATGGCTGAGATTTCACTGATCCAGCTTGTTTTAATGGCGCACTACGTTCAAGAGAATAAGCTTGCGTCATTCTGATATACGGATGGTGTGATGTGGCGAGCTTGTTGGATGAAATTGAACACTGAAGTCAGTCTTATAGGAGGATGGAAGATTAAGTTACAATAACACTGGCATATTGTAGTTTTGATAAAAGTACAATAAGGACAATAGAGCATTGATTGTTGTCCTTTGCACTGGAAGCGTACTTTTCCAACAACTTTGTTCTGAAATCCGGCAAAGAATGTAAAATAATGCAAAATTTGGGTAAATTATGTGTAATACTCGACTTTGTGGCTTTTTATTTGTTTGTTATATGATCCATCTAACTGTAGTTTATTGAAATTCATTTACTACTTCTCAAGTTCTGTATGTAAGGTATATATATATATATATATATATATATATCGGCGCAACAACAATAATTCATCAATTAATCAATATTAATTCTGTTTAATAATTCAATTGTGTTTAAACTAGTTCATAATGAATTCATTACTGTATGATTATTACAATGTAACTTGTGATGTGAATCACAAGTTCAATTCAATACTTAATCTAAAATTATACACGTGCTTGCTACACTATAAATACGGCTATATATATTATCACTATAATAAACGTCACTACTTTGGAACTATGATCGACCTCTTATTTAAATAGAATTCAAAGTGTTCAACTTGTTTAAAGGTACTGCTTTATTTTCTCATTGTTCATCGAACGTCACACGCCGTGTGTAGCAAGTGTCACTGCTCATGCATTCACTGCAGAATTATTCATGAACACTCACAGACGTCGAAAAATTTGATTTGACTGTTGTAAATAAAATGGAGATTTTATTTTTACCTTAATAATTTATTCTCTTTTCTTCTTCACACATGTAATTACTGGACTACTCAACGAGTTAACTTATATGTATGGACCATATATCTTGGATATAATTATTATAATATATAAAAATTCCAGTATAAACGTAAAAGTATAAGCCTCTAATGGGCGTCATAAAATTCCTCTGCATCAGATTCGACTGGTTATGTACCCAGAAGACTGGCAGCATCGCCACGTTGAATGACATTACTGTCCTTAATAATATACGATATAATAAATAAACACTTTATTATTTATAAAAACTACTAACAAATATACCGTTCGATACTTATCCTTAGGATTTTGTACTTGCGTTTTTATTTACATTAATATCTGAAAACCAGAATAACATTATTATAATCATATAATAATCCTATTCTAGTTTATAGATATTAAATGTAACAGAATGATTACTAATGTAACAGAGGGCTTAAGGCGTTCTCGTGCACATCTTGTATCATCCTTTTTCTTTTTACCTGGGAGAATGCTTTGATGCATATCCCTGCGCTGTGGCGGGCGGCGGGGTTATGTCGGACTCACCGGGGTATAAGAGAAAAATGGTAATGAAGATAATAATGGACCTCCCGGAATACCGACTAAACCTACCATGGTGTTCCTCGACAAAACCGCAATTGACAGGGCCGCGCGAATCACTTTCACATGCGGTCGCGACCCCGCCGAGGTTTCGGCCCGCCGTATGCAACGGCAGGCCACTACACAACAAGGCTAGCCTTTAGTCACCTCTAGATTATAGATCTTGTTTCATACCTGGTGCAACCTGACTGGCTTATATGACATTTTAATCAATAAATTAAGTAAATATCGCTGTGATCTAAATCAGAGCCAATTTTTTATCCAAATCCGTTCAAAGATTTACGTGATTGTGCAACAAATATTGAAACATTCACAAAGTATCACATTTATAGCAAGATTAAAACCAAAGACGGTAAATTACAGAGTTTCTGAATACATGTTGTGTAGGTAGCAACATATAACTTCTCGTTCTAACGCAGGGAACTGCGTCTCATCTCAATAGTTCTAACCTTGACCTTCGCCTGCACGCTTCGGTTGTAGGACGAGAAGTTGCCCACGCTTTTATCTGTATTAATGTTGATAGAAATACCTTTAATGTATTCTCTTTGTAACTATGAAGCTTACAGGTATCAGATGTAGCGCAGAATGCCTGTATTTGCCTTGTATGATGCAACTAGTACAAAGGCTCCAGGATTTCTACTCATGCACGATAATTCTCCTTCCCATACGGCGCGGCTGGTGTCGGCCGCTCTCCGAGACCACGATATTCAAGTTTTGGATTGGCCTGCACAGTCACCCAACTTAAATCCTATCGAGCATGCCTGGGACATGTTACAACGAAAAACTTTGAGAGATTTCCCGCCAAATTTGACGACGGAACAACAACTTTACGAACACTTACAAAGAACATAGGACCTCATACGACAGCAAGACATTGACAACTTAATTTTAAGTGTAAACAATCGATGTCGATGTGTAATTAATGTAAGATGTAACAAAACTGATTATTAATAATTAGATATTACAAGGTTTATCAATTTTTTAATAAAATTAATAGTTTTATAAGGGAAAATTATTATTTTTTATCATACTAATTTTCTACGGTTTACATTTTTATTTAAAACAAAAAATCACGATATGTTTTTTATTTGTATTCAAGCCCTTAAAATGACCTATTATTCTTCCATATACTATATCAGAAAAAAATTCATAGTTTTTTAGATAGATGAAATATAAAATATATCTAGATTCTGTTGATGTGTGTAGGTATATAATATATAGGTAGGTTATTTTTGCTTTAACACTGCGAGCGCAAACTGGCTATAATTATGAATTTGTTTACCTACTGCATAATAATATAAAGGTTTATAATTACATACCATATATATACATTTTGGAGTCTACTAATACAAGCATTATTTACTTAAAAGTAGGCTCCAATCACAAACTGATTGTAAACCACCAATTGAAGAAATAAAATAATTATTATTATACCAAATTAAATATTATTTATATCAGTAACTATAAAACTGATAATAACAGGTAGTCTCACGTCATTATCCCAGAGGGAGGAGGTAAAGATCTCTACTAGCAGCTGAGCTTTTAGGTCTTGTGTAATAGGATGCGAACCTACTGCCATCTACCGGACAACGCAGATAAGATATTTTTGGCAGAAATCCAACACTTGCTTAATACGGGAATCGAACCCGTGACCTCATGCACAAAAGTGGCTTTCACTACCGCTGCGCCACTGAGTCAGTAATAAAATCAGATAAACCATATTTACTAATGTAATACACTTTTACACATGACAGTCATCAGCCGAAATAGCTCAGTTGGGAGAGCGTTAGACTGAAGATCTAAAGGTCCCCGGTTCAATCCCGGGTTTCGGCAAACACTTTTTGTCATATTGCACTTTCATTACGTGTTTACTTTATTGCGGATTATATAATTGTTAAAACAGCAAAAATGTATTAAATTAGGGTTTCTAATAGACTGGTCTACGGTCACAGTGGAACTGTTAATAAACAGGGCTAGATATTATAAAGTATTAAAAGCACAATAATTAATCAAGGAAGCAATTTATTACCAACTACAAATACGGTTTAGTTTCATTAGGTACTAGTATTAAAACATATTTGTAAGCTAAGTTAAACACTAACGCGGCGATATATGCATGTATAACATTTTAATTAATCAAATGATCAAGTGATTCGAAATTAATCGAATTATATTTTATGTTATTCGAATATATTAATTGTTTCTTGAGTATTCATTTTTGTTCGTTAGTCTAGATCAGAACTTAGAACAGTTTTTATTACAAGAATTGGCCTTATCGTGATTCAAATGTGCGAGTGGCATTCGAATAATAATCTCATACAGCGCATAAATTGATAATGAATGCGAAGTAGTAAATATACATTTTAAATCATTCGTTATTCCATATAGAAATGAAAATACTTAAAACAAGACTCCTTACCACCATTTCCTAAAGTGTTGGCATTGCTTTATCTGATTCCCCTGCATACAATGAAAATCGAGGCACTCATAAACAAAATTATACAGCTCTGAAATGATTAAGTTGTATAAAGATTATAACGTATGTGATACAGAATGCTCCAATATTGAAAGGTAGGTTAACATCAATGGGAATGACGTGCGCCACCACGAAACTGAAAGGGCGCATGTTTATGTATCGCAGCATTATCTCCATCTCAAACCGCAACGATTCATCTGCGAACAGAATATGGGGCTTAAAACTTTGGAGGATAGCCGTGACGTCACATAGCAACTGTCACTTGAGAGTCGCTAGGGCAGTTGCTATGAATGTAATCCTAACTAATATTATTAATGCGAATGTGAGTTTGTTTGTTTTTACGTCATCATCATGAAATTTTGTATACACGTTGTCAGGGGAACAGAAGATAACATATGGTACATTTTATCCAGAAACAAGGATATTATATTGTAATGGACGTAAGCTATGTGTACCGTATTCCTTCTGAGAAATCTATAAATATGTTTACAAACATATAAAACCTTGGGATGTTGGGTAATAAGTAAATTAATTGAATTAGTCCTTCGACTCTTTAACATAATTTATATATTAACATTTTATCTTAAAATGACAAATATCACTTTAAGATTAAAAAGTGTACCTACTTACCTTATGATTACCTACCTTCATATATAATTAAATACAGCTAAATGAAATATAAACAAACCAGTAGCGGGCAAAAGCTAGTTACACAATAAATAATAATAGTAATAATAATAATAATAATATTGTATCATATAACATACATATATACATTTTTCTTTTGTAAATACATACATATTATACATAGACACACCCAGACCAAGACAAACATCCATGTTCATGCACACAAATGTTTGACTTATGCGGGAATCGAACCCGCGAACCACTACGCCATCGAGGTCGTCATAGTGAATCTTACTTGAACATCTGAACAGTTGTATAGCGAGAGTAGATTTCATTTTGTCGATTTCGTGTATAATCATCTCAGCCACAATTGCAGACGCACATACAACCGAAATTGGGAACACTACATCCAGGAGCGTGCCCAGTAAAACACTGTTGAAATCCTAAAAAGTTAACGTAAATGTATTTTAATTTTGTCAACGACATAAATCGCTAAAATATTTGCGAGATTTAGAATGATTATAACATTCGTAGTTATAGATGTACCCAATTTTAAAAGCAATAATAATTGGATGGTGGTTAATGCAATGACAATATTTTTTATGACATATTCTTTAACATTGATTAATTGTTCAGTCAGTTTCGTCGCTTACATATCTTGTATATAGTCAAAAGATAAATAAAGATCACACATTTAGCTGGTGTTTAGATACCACGTATCCATTTAGCGCATAAAATCTTACTTGCTACTAAAAATTTCCGTTTAGATACAACCAATAACACTTTGCGAGAGCCGAGAATTGAACCCGACACCGATTTAGAGTAAGGTAATTACAGACTTATATCTAACACAAAACTAACAAATTAAACACCAACTAAGCCAAACGTAGAATGTTTCAGTTTTATTTTAAAATGACTATTTTTACTCTAAAATATTTACTGTGTGCAGGAGAATTTCATAAGCCTTGAATTGCAATATTTGTGTTCACAGATTGCTTTACATATATTTTCAGTTATCACCATCTTAATAATAATAATAATAATAATAATTTTTATTGCCCAGAAAAGTACATATTTAAAAAAAAACAGCAAAGTTAGCACAATATTAGGTGAAAACAATATTTGTTCGAACACTGATACCCAAAGTAAGATTTAACTTGTGTCATGGGTACCAGGCCCCTCTCAATTTATTTATTTAATAACATTATGATATTTTTATAATTCTTGCAATATACAAAATAGAAATAGAAGATGATTAGGGTGTATGTGTCATGTGTTTGATGGTGGGTGTATGTATGTGTGTGCGTGTGTGTATGTATGGATGTATGCTTTGTGCGTGCCTGACATTTTAATTACAGAGTGGTTATTTTAATTAGATTTTCGGTCTCTTTATAGTTTTTGCCCAAAAGCCATTCAGATGTGATCTTGCGGCATGTGGGTCTGAGAGATCTGTAAATATTGCAGTATTTATTTATTTTATTATAGAGATGGCCTGCAAGCACATAATGATGTCGTGCAGCCAATGAACTCCTAAAGCACTGAGACTGACATACTTTATACGAACGGCGTGTACTCGTAGCATTACATGTATACTTTATAGTTGTGTGCTTTCTGCACACTGTTTCAAGCACAAAGAGTCGTCTTACGGAAAGTACCTTACAATCGCTGTATAGCTGAGCTGTAGGATGCCTAAAGGGTTTAAATGACATGACTTTCAGGACAGCTCTCTGTGCCCGCTCTAATGGTATCATATATGTTTTTGGTGCTCCACCCCACACAGTGATGCAGTAACTCAATATGGATTGACAATGTGCTTGATATACTGTCTTTAGAGTATCTATGTCAGCAGAGCAACGTAGTCTTTTGAAAATTGGTATGATTTTGCGCACGCGTGAAGTAAGAATATTTAGGTGATATTTCCAATTTATGAGGTTGTCTATATAGATGCCAAGATATTTTATCTCAGTGGCCCTAGCTAATGTAGTACATTGGCAAAATTCTGATGAGTCAGTGCAAATATGTGCTCTAATAGTGTACTCTGGAGAAGGCTGTGTCAGACATGATAGCGAGAATGTTAGATAGGATGTTTTGTCAAGGTTAAGGGTGAGAAGGTTTTCAGTTAGCCATTGCAATACTCGACTAAGAGCCTGTTCAGCGTGATTAAAGGCGTCAGACCAGTTACTGGCTCGAATGAGCATGGCAGTGTCATCCGCATAGGTGACTATAGTGCAGTTAGGTAGGGAGAGCTTACAGAGCGAGTTAATGTACAGTAGGAAGAGTGTAGGGCCTAGTACTGATCCTTGGGGAACAACGGTGTTTAAGGGAGCGCAGCTGCTGATAGAAGAGTCGATCTTGACACATTGTGTCCTGCCAGAAAGGTAATCTTTAAAAATCTGTAAGGCATAGCCCCGGATACCCATCCGTTCCATCTTCAACAGGAGAAGGGGGGCAGAGACAGTATCAAAAGCTTTTTGTAAATCAAGGAAGATGCCAATACATTTCTGCTTATTGTCTAGATTGTCCACAATTTGATCAATAAGGGACCATAGATTAATTACTGAAGTGCGAGTTAATTATTCTATAGAGCTTGCTAAATGAGTCAACGTGTACGTATATAAAGGTAAATAATACTTACCGAGTTAAATAGTTGAATTATCATTCTATACAATACATAAACCCATCTCGGCAAATTGATTGCCATCGTTATTGTATACTAGAAGCAGAAAACTCTTATTTAATATCTTATCACAACGAAAAGTACGTCACAGTGGGGCATTCAACTCTGCTTCTACAGATCGCTGTCATATAATTATGTGCTGTTGCCGCGGTGAGACAACAAGAGAAAATAATAGAAGCATAGCTTCATAACGGACCTGAAATTCTTCTATGGGGAAAGTATTATCACTCTACAGAACGTAAGAAAATAATTTTGTGCAGCATTTTTGCGGGGAGCCTACAGGAGAAGTAAAGGAAGCCGTAGCTCCTTAATGGACCTGGAACTCCTCTATCAAGGAAGAATGCTCACTCTACAAAAATCGCAGTCAAATAATGTTGTACTGTTTCTGCAGTTAGCATACTGCAGAAACCCAGCACAAAAGAGAGAAAGAGAGCTATAGCTCCTTTAGGAAGCCTAGCTTCTCTATGCTGTAATCAAGAGGATCAAAGTCTGATGTACTTCTGATTGTAAGATCAGGCAACAGGCGATCCCGGTATGCGACCCTTCTGGAGTCATCAATGCGTCGCATCCTCTCACTTCCACAGTATTGCCGTTCTAGTTCTTACTTCTCTCCTATTGCTGATCACACTATACTAGCGATATTGTTTATTATTTTGACCTTTCAATGGGGAGAGTCGTGCTGCGACGACTGATGCGACCAAGAATCATCTCACTGCGATACTTTTCTATCTACTATAGTTAATACATATATAGATAGAAAAGTAGATTTTTAATCCGACTGTAGGTCAAAATAGTAGGTTTTATCGATCTTTCTTAGCAAAGGACAGCGAATTGACCGTATTCTCTCATCATTAATTCCGCATTGTCTAAGTATGCAACACTGCCATGTCAGTAAGCGGTAGTTATGTGTAACTTACCGTCAAATGGGAAGTTGGCAGAAAACAAAAAAAAAATTATGGTACGGTAGCACAGTTAGACTTGCCATTATTTACCACTACAACGGTACAAAAGACTGAATAATAACAAAATATCACTTACCATAGCCTGTAGATCTTTATTAAAGCATTGCATGCTATCCAGCAAGTTATTATAATATATCAGACATTTTCTAACGACGATCACAAATGTATCAGCTTCATATTTTCCTACTATATTGACAGGCACATGATTATTTGTCAATGCCTGCCTTATTAACTTCATACGCACATACAAAGAATGGAAAATGGCAGCCGGTAGCATCTGAGTTAGGTCAGTGCCTACTAGTATGGCGATGGTGCCATCGAAATGAAAGACACAATGACCGCAAAAGAAATATGCGATGAGTGTACGACAGAACAAGGAAACAAATGCAATAAAATACATCTCATAGTAGACCATTGATATACCTTCAAATCCTACGATTTTATCACATATCTTGAGAGCATTACAGTATTTGAATAAGTACCTCTGATTCGTTATTAAAGCAATAATTACGTAAATAATATATTCGACGGTGGCCATTACGATCGGTGAATATAGGCCGTGCATATAGAAATGCAAAGAACAAAAAAAGGTAGAAATGACAACACTGTATAATTTTAAAAAGTAGCCAATGTATTTAGGTTGACTTATGTCGAAATAAAAGCCGAGTAGAATGCGGAGGCCTAACAAACTTATTATTATAGATTGTTTTACCATGTTGGAAGTTTGTATATGTTTTAGCTGTCGCGTTCAATTCGTATGAACGCTGAATGTTCACTCTACGTTATCAAGTTTCCATCGTTAATATTACTACAGTGTATAGGCTTGTCCTTGTATTTAAATAAACACGATCAATACTGAAACATTATTTTTTTGAAGCAACGTTGGTGCTTGTGATTGCGGTCTGTGTTTGATATTAAATTAAAAATAAACTACTTGTGTTTTGGGAGGACATTACAGTTTAATGTATAGACAGTGTTATATTAAAAACCATAAAGTGTTTGCAGTGACTTTAATCACGTAATACATACAATATACTTAAAAACAATTCTTATGAACTAAAAATACATTATAGACTACCCTTACCTTAATAATATAACAGTGATCATAAAAAATATACATTATTAGTGAGTCCTGGCATATTTAGTGCATAGTGTAGTATCCGTATTAAATACTTTTAAACTTCGCGCTTCGGCTGAAAACTGAACAGTCTGCCAAACAGCCTTATTTATTTTTAACAAGCGAAGCGCCATCTCTGCGTGACTATAAGAACTAGTTACACACGCAATTGATTTAATTCGGATCTAGTCGCATCGATTTATTTTCGCAGACACAGTGCCATCTCTGCGTCAGTGTACGAATTATAGAACTAAACGGCGGCAATCGGTTCACGTCACAAACATAGATTACTAGCTACTAACTTTCGCTGCGTTATACCAGGTGGCGTTAATTTCTGTTTATTATGGCGAAGTGTGATATTTGTGGCAAATTTATGTCAATACCAAGCTGTGCCCGTTGTATAAAATGCAAAGGTGCATACCATCGCACCTGTGTTGGCCTTCAGATGTCAACAGAAGTCCTCCCCAACTGGACATGTTCAGAGTGCACCGATAAAACCCCAAAAGAGGGAAGAACGGCTACGGATGAATTCAATAAACAACATGCTAGTCTAAACTACTCAAATTGTAGCGAACCTACGACTGACTTGAATTTTAATGTGGCGCAAGAGATTCGCAGCCTTAGAGAGGAAATGAGTGCAATGAGAGCCGAGCTACGCGAGTTCTGCAAGGAGATGGCAGAACTCAAGGTCTCTGTAAACTTCTGCCATGATAGGGTTGACCAGGTAGAGGACAGGCTTGTAAAACTCGAGAAGCGATTTGAGGGGGAACAACCTGTTACAATAACATGTCTCGAAAATACGGTTGCCGAACTAAAGACACAGTTACATGAGCGTGAACAGGACATGCTATTGAATGATATCATCATCTCTGGTGTGCCTGAAACTAAAGAGGAGAGTCCGGCTCACCTTCTCAACTTGGTCTCCATTAAGCTGGGGGTTACAATCGACGAGCGTGATCTCGTGTTTGCAGAGAGGATGGGTGCGGTGTATCGCAACCGTGTCGAGAGCGCCGAAACTTCACAGTCGCCGCGCCCGCGCAGCATCGCCGTGCGACTGACACGGCGCGCTGTGCGCGACCAGCTCCTGCGCGCAGCCCGAGTGCGGCGCGGCCTCACCACCACCGACCTGGAGCTCGAAGGACGGCCACAAGCAGTATACCTTAATGAGCGTCTAACACGTATAAACGGGAGGCTCTTTCACATCGTGCGAGAGGCCGGGAGACGTCTACATTATAAATATGTATGGACTAGAGAGGGGCGCATATTTGTGAAGCAGCAAGATGGTATGCTCACTCAACGCATCCGTTCTGAGGCTGATGTACAGCGAATTTTTGGAACAGGAACGGTTTAGATATTATTTCTTTGTATGTCAATTTCTCTTTACTTACTTATGAATGTGGTTTGATTGCCTATATTGTACTTGCATCAAATTTTGTTGAAATATCTCAGTGCTGTCTACAGAGGAGGTTTAACTCTGCATCTTTTGTTCTCAGTTGGTCCCTTGTTATTAATGTTTGTATGCGTTGTATATGTGTTAACGATCATATCAACTTTAGTACTATATATTTCGTATATTTATTATTTAAATACTTCATATTATTATATATTTATACAACATTTAAATTTAATCTATGTATACCTATCTACACCTATCTACTGTGGCGCATCTTGGCAGTAGTAATATTATCCAATGACTAAGAAGTTATTTAAAATTGGGTTACTGAACGCTGGCTCACTGGGTACTCACCATGATGAGTTTGTGGCTACAATGGAACGTCATGACGTCGATGTTGTGGCTATAAATGAGACTTGGTTGAAACAAGGCGAGGAGGGCCGTGCGCCTGTTGTACCTGGCTATCGGCTACGGCATGTACCACGCCCTATGTGCGTGCGCGGCGGCCGCGGTGGAGGCGTTGGATTTTATATTAAACGAGGTATTAACGTGCGTTCTCATTCACATCCTATAGACTCACAGCATAGTGTTACCGAGCAAATGTGGCTTATCTTAAATGTCAATGGTATTAAACTCGCTGTCGGTACAGCATACAGACCCCCCTGGCAGGATGTAGATTCATTCCTAGACGCCTTAACGACCTCTATAAATTCATTATCTTTTTGTACATATACGGTGTTATTGGGTGATTTTAATGTTAACTGTCTGAATCAAACTGACAACAACACAAAAAAATTGGATACATTTTTAAAATGTTTAAATCTAACACAAAAGGTTACCTCGGCTACACATTTTACAGATCACAGTCAGACTCTTATCGACTTAATATGTACCGATGCTAAGGTGAATAATATTAATGTAGAACCTGTATGTGCGCTTGGAGGGCATGCTTTTATATCTGCGACTTTTCTCTTTAAAAGAGACAGGGTTCCACCTATTACCTTAAGAAAAAGAAACCTCGGTGCTATTTCATTAGCTGATTTAAATAATTGCCTTGACTCTGTAGACTGGAGCATGCCTACACTGTCTCATGACGTAAATAGCATGGTAGCCTTTCTAAGCGTTAATCTAATAAACATTTTTAACAAATTAGCCCCTATTAAAATTTATACAGTTAAGGAGAGGTCTTACCCATGGATTACGGATACAATAAAATTAATGATGAGCTTGCGTAACCAAGCCCGTGTTGAATATTTAAAAACAAAATCCCAAATTAAGTATAATTACTATAAAGAATTAAAACAACTTATAAATAAATCACTGTATTATGAAAAAACTGCTTACTTTAAGTATAATATAAACAATAACATAAAACATCCCCAACGGTTGTGGAAAAATTTAAAAAATACTGTACTGCCACTTACAAGTAAAACTGATTTACCATCGCATTTTAAAGATCCCAACCAATTAAATACATATTTTTTAAACGTCCCTTCCAGCATAACGATGCAGATTTCTTATTTAACATATTATGAGTTTAACAGATATAGTCAGACTGACGTATTCTCGTTAAAAACAGTGAGCAAAGAGAATATTGCAAAAATAGTTTCTGCTTTAAGTTCTAATGCTGAGGGTTGTGACCAAATCACTTTGGACATGTTTGTATTAAGTCTACCCCAGACACTGGAACTTCTTACGTCTATTATAAACACGTCGATAACAACATCCGCATTTCCCGACATCTGGAAGAGGGCCATAGTTCGTCCCATACCCAAAATAATCAATCCCGTTGATGTAAAAGATTTAAGACCGATCAGCATCTTGCCGTTTCTATCTAAGGTGCTAGAAAAGGTAGTCAATACACAACTCATCAAATACCTCGAATGTAGCAATATCCTGCCAGAGACTCAATCTGGATTTAGGAGAGGTCGTGGTACTGCCACGGCATTGCTAGATGTGACGGACAATATATTAGCCGCCCAAGATACGGGAATGTGTACATTACTGGTTCTGCTGGACTATTCCAGGGCTTTTGATTCTATAAATTTGTCACTCTTGATTTCTAAGATGGCGTACTACGGGTTCGATTCCGACACGATAAAATGGTTCAATAGCTATCTGAGCAATCGCACCCAGCTTGTAGAAATCAGAGACGTAAATGGAACCTGCTCCACGTCAGCTATAGCTGACGTGGATAAAGGTGTACCACAAGGATCAATTTTGGGGCCTTCTTTATTCAGCTTATACAGCTCGGACATAATAAGGGCGATACAGAATTGTAGATTTCATATATATGCTGACGACATTCAAATATATCTATCTTTTAAACCTCAGGATTACGTGAATGCGATTATTGCCATTAATGAGGACCTCACAAGAATAGTCAAGTGGTCTAATCATCATTCACTCACACTTAATCCTAACAAAACAAAATATATGATTCTTGGAACCAATAATCAATTAGATAAATTGCCACGGTCGTCTGGTGTATGTGTGACGGTGATGGGAGAACAAATAGAACGAGTGAGTGAGGCTCGTAACCTGGGTCTGTTAATAGACGAAGGCTTGAGGTTTGAAAGCCATATCTCGAATTGTGTGAAAAATTGTTTCTACCGTTTGAAAATGCTTTACAAATTACGTTCTTACTTGAGTCAGGAATTAAGAATTCAATTAGTAGAATCTATAGTTTTATCAAAATTAAATTACGCAGACACAGTTTTCGGTCCCAGGCTGTTAGCACGCACTGAAAAACTTTTACAAAGAGTTCAAAACGCCTGTGCAAGATTCTGCTTTAACATACCTCCGAGAACCCATGTAACACCCTTCTTAAATAAACACCATATGTTGAAAATTAAATTGCGTCATAAATTACACCTTGCTTCTCTTCTGTTCGGCGTAATTGCACATAAAACTCCAATGTACCTGTACTCAAAAATCTCCTGGGTGAGCAGTCATCGCGAGCGTGAGGGTCGTCGGTGTGCGCAGCAGCTGGCTGTACCCCAACACCGATCTGCTTCATTTCGTGGCAGCTTCCGATATAAGGCGTCCAAAATATGGAATAACATCCCCCCGCCAATAAGAAGCCTAAAAAATATTTACAATTTCAAGAATAAATTAAAAAGTTTTTTCCTTACAAGACAAATAATGTATGAATCAGTCAAATGTAACTTATCAATTATTTAATCTAAACTATATAATATTTCCCTATAATGTTTTTATTTTATTTTCATTTTTGTGTTCTACATTATTATTATTTAAATACAGTTGGTATATTATATAGACAATTTATTTTTATCAACTCACCTGTGGACGCTGTTACGCATTTCACATAATTTTATATTTCACACAACAGCTTTATGTTGTATATATATTACATTTAAGTAATAATTCTCCACAATTAGCTATAATAGAAGGTCTCACTAATAATAATATCAAAATAATTATAATATCAAAACAAAAACATACAAAACAATACAAATAGCCTACTACGCTGAGGTTGATCACTTTGTTTACGTTTCACTTTGAGCATAATATTGTGTCATCAGTGCCTATTATGCAATGACTTTTATTTTTATTTTTAACCTACCTCCTTAAATTTATTTATTTGATAGTAACGTGTTATTTATACCTCTGTTCTCATATCTTTTAAATGTACCTAATTTATAAACACAATTTTATATGCCCTATACGTTTTCCTTGTGTATGTATGTAGCAGAACCACATTGTATTTTTGTTGTAATGTTAAGTGTTTGCCTCAGACCGTGCATCACTTGTATCGGGTGGCCAACTGAAAACCAGCGCTGGTGCACTCAATTTGGGTGCCCAGCTAATGCTGAGGTGGTGACCCTTTTCGACGAGGGCATACACATTTTGTAATGACATGTATATTATATATATATATATTTTTTTTTGTTATTTCTGTTTTAACTGATTGTGTGTGCTCTGTACGAAATAAATTTGATTTCTTCTTCTTCTTTCTTCTTATGGATTTGGAACTTATCAATGATTAATTAACTTTTAAGGAGGAATTCTTAGGGGTGAAATTTGTAAGTAAGGTTGCGTACACATCTAGCGGAGGCGCCGCGTAAGCGCTACACGGCACGCCTGCGGTTACTGCAACTGGTTTTGTGTGCTTTTTTACCAACTCATGCAAACCTTGAATGATGCGCGCGCTTTCCACGGTTACAGATCGCGCACGGCAATGGGCCGGCTCGACCGGGGAAGGACTACCCTCTCACAGAATATCGACGTGAAATAGCAGTATTTTTACTGTTGTGTTTCGTTCGGTGAGTGAGAGTAGAGGACGCCCAAATACACTCTTTGCCCCTCCCCAGTCATTCTCCTTCCCACTTCCTTTCCTAAAAGGTCGGCAACGAGTAAATGATGCCTCTGGTGTTGCATGCGTCCATAGGCTACGGTGACCACTTTCCATCAGGTGGGCCGTATGCTTGTTTGCCACCATAATAGTATAACAAAAGAACAAAAAAAGCCATAAGGTACCTTTCGTCCAGAAGAAACTTCTGTTACTAATCAAACCTCACCTACATTTACGCGAACAAAGTCGTATACTAAAACTAGTTAATAAATAAATAAACATTGTGATTAAAGTTAAGCGCGGTAAAATCCATATAAAATATTGTAATTACAATGTGTAACTTTCGCGTACAAGAAAGACTTCGATGGCGTAGTGGTTAGTATAACCCACTGCTACGCCTGAGGTCGCGGGTTCGATTCCCGCACAAGTCAAACATTTGTGTACATGAACATGGACGTTTGTCTTGGTCTGGGTGTTTCTATGTATAATATGTATGTATTTACAAAAATAAAAAAGTATGTATGTATGTTTATCCATTGACTAGTACCCATAGTACAAACTCTGCTTAGTTTGGGCTAGATGGTTTTGTGTGTATGTGGTAGCATATTATATTATATTATATTATAATATCTATACTAATATTATAAAGCTGAAGAGTTTGTTTGCTTTTTGAACGCGCTAATCTCAGGATTGATTTGAAAAATTATTGAGTGTTGGATAGCCTATTTATCGAGGAAGGCTATAGGCTATATAAAATCACGCTATGACCCACGGGATGCGGCGTAGTAACAATAAACGCGGGTGAAACCGCGGGAACATCTAGTTAGTTAATAAATCACAAATTAATCACGACATCCATTACGTTACTAAATAGAGTTATGTTATATTGTATTAATGGTTTGAACACAAAATCTGGCCTAATTGGTAATCGACATCGTTTCTTAATTGTCTCGAATTAATCATATACTATTAGAATATCATTAATGCTAGTTTTGTAGCGATAAATGTCAGTATTTGTGCAACCATCACGCGATTGATAATAAATGTTAGATATATATGTTTTTGAGTTCGTGTATTAATATTGTGATTTTGGTTTGAAAAAGGAAGTGCATTTTATTCAAAATGATTCTCTATCGCTTGGGATTGAAGAAGTAAGTAATCTTTGATAAATATGCTCGAAATTGCGATAGAAACGACGCAATTGGATTATTGCGTCTTATAGACAAAGGATCGAAGCTGGTATATGAGGGTTTTAAAGTAATGTATGCGATTGCGATTGAGATCTTATGTTCGATTCCCAGGTTAGGCTATGTATTATTATTTGTAGCTTAGTAATAGCACACACTGGCACTGTCCAATATACGGCACTGTGCCGTGTCCAATATACCGCACTGTGCCGTGTCCAATACACGGCAATAGGGCTCGTCTATTATATGATAGCTAGAACAATGTCCCGAAATATGAATGTGACGTCAGCAAAATTTACTGCTCAGAAGTCGAACTGGTTTAAGTGGTCGCGTCGCCACTGGTACTGCGCCGAGTATTGTGGGTTCAATCTCCACGCGGAACAAAAAGTTGAGTGATCCTTAAATAGTTATTCCGAGTCTGGGTGGTCTTTGCTACCGTTGTTTGAATGTTTGTAAAGTCCCCCGCGGCACAGATAAAAATGGCTTATGTTTAACTTATCACCAGATATAGTAAAATATAACAGTCAAAAATAGTAAATGATCACCAAAATTAATTAAAACCGCATTATATTTAAAGAGATCAAAATAAGTCGACAGACATTGTTATTCTATTTTTGGGTGGGTTTAAAAAGGAACCTAACATAACCTAACCCTTCCGAGACGGAATGCAGTGATTTGAGGCGTATAGGTGCTCGTTATGATATATTTTAGTAAACATATTTTGCTGCGCAATTAGTATTTTTGGTGGTAATTATATTTAATCCCGATAAAAATCCTAGAGAGGACTGTTTGTCCTTAAACAAGTGAGAAACGGCAATGAATTGCCGTAAATCTTAGAGTTCGAAAAACAATATATGCAAAGGTCACGTGATATCACGTTACCTTGAGGTCAGAGGTCAAAAGTCATAGTTATTTCAGAGGTATATCGACTATGCTGAGTCGAATGGCGTTGACTGCGAGCTCTTACGGTTCTTGAGTTGAAAGTTGTATAACAGACAGACGGACGGACGAACAAAGCTGTTGTATAAGAGTTTTTCGAACTGTAAAAAGTACTGGTTATTCTCTTAATATTTAACCTAATAGGACGTGAACCTACTCTATGTCACGTGTTATTATATATTATAGGATGTTAGTTTTCAATCGATGAATTCTATCATCACCTTGTTAGCTAACTAGCAATAATAATTGCTTGCTTTCTTAACATAATTTAAAGTAATCAAATAAATTTTCCAGACTCATCGAGTACTTCAAACTGGACCAATTATTCAAAGAAGATGAGAGAAAACTCATGCTCCTCCACAAGAAACCAAAAGAAATATACCGGACTAAACTGAAGGCAGACCGAACTATGGACTTATGTATCTCTATGCTTCTATCTTTAATTGGTGCTTTAGTCTGTATATCTATACCCTATGCTGTTTTAGAATCTCCCTGCGAAGCACTAAAAGCCAGAGACATGACAAGACTATATAATATCGCGAAGTATTTAGAGAGGTACGTCAAAATGATCGACAGACTAATTATTGCTTTATCGATAATTTTAGTGTATGTGACTGTGGATACAATCGTAGATGCTATTCAGAACACTAATATTAGTATGAGCCCTTGGTTGGAAAGAGGGAAATATACTTTGCCTCAGAAGTTACAGAAGAAAATGGCGCAGAAATCGTTGAGGTCTAAAGTGAAGAATAATTTTTAGAGTGCGCATACTTATGGTAATTAAGTATACAGGGTTACATGCCAATGTTAATACTCTTGTGTACATCGTATGCGTTAAGTGACTGACGCTAAGCACCAGTGCAAGAAACCCTATGATTTTCTTGCTCCTGATGTAGGCTATTCGCACAAGCTATCTCTTGCAGGCTTCATGTGTAAGTTAAGGATACGCGCTACTTGTGTGGCTCGCGTGATAGACTTTGAATAAATATCTTACCTAGCAGTGCCACGATGTTTTTTATGTTCTTATTTTTCTCTTTATTAAAAATTACAACACTGAATAACTCCTGTGTCACGGGGGAATTTACAAACATTCAAACAACGGACACCAAGAAAACCCAGACTCGGAACAACCATTTGTGGATCTTACATATTTTTATCCCGTGATCAAACCCACAACACTCGGCGCAGCGGCAAGGGCGAGTCTATCACTTAAACCATTACGCCATCCGTGCAGTGAAAATATGGCGAGTGCAAGCTCGTTGGCATTTTTTGGTGTTTCTATGTACAATATGTATGGATTTACAAAAACAAAAATTTTTATGTATGTTTATCCATTGTCTAGTAACCATTTTTTTTTTTTTTACGTGGGGGAATGCATGATGCATATCCCTCCGCGGGGGTGGGCGGAGGGGTTATGTCGGACTCGCGGGGGTAAAAGAAAGATGTTAAAGATGATAGAGTACCTCCCGGATTACCGACTAAACCTACCACGGTGTTCCTCGACAAAACCACTATCGACGGGGCCGCGCGAATCACTTTCGCATGCGGTCACGACCCCGCCGAGGTTACGGCCCGCCGTATGAAACGGCAGGCCACTACACGAAAGATCTACCCAAAGGCACTTCTAACACTCCCTACTGTCCCCCCTAGAGGGGAGACAGACTCGAAACAACAGAGGCGCGCGTGGGAACACGCACGCCGCCTCTCGGACCTGGTGCTGAACGGATGGCGGGCAGGCCTACAAAGCCCGCCACCCCCAGGTCAAACCTCAGGGTGGCTGGGGGTCGTCTCGCGCCCTCCGGCGCCCGGCTCTGCGGTTGGGGAGAGGGTTCAAACGCTCCCTCTCCTGCTCCGCCGCCTCCTTGATGGAAATGACTTCCTCACAAAAGGAGGCGACGGCGTTCCACGACCTCTCACTCCGGACCATAGACTGAACTACGGCCGGGAGCGAGAGGGCAACCAATCCGACTGCCGCGATCAACTCACGGCGCTGCGATGCCCAGGCGGGGCAAACCGCCAAAGTGTGCAGCGCCGTGTCCTCAACAACGTCGCGGCAGTCGCCGCAGTGGTGACAACCGGGCGTCTCTTGCCGGCGTATACGACACAGGAACTGGCCAAAACAACCGTGGCCAGTCATTACCTGTGTCAGCCGGAAGGTGAGGGCGCCATGGCGCCTCTCCAGCCACTCCTCAAACACGGGACTTACCGCCACGATCGTGGCGTGCCCATTGTCTAGTACCCATAGTACAAGCCCTGCTTAGTTTGGGCTAGATGGTGTTGTGTGTATGTGGTAGAATATTTACGTTATAAAATATATTTTAATTTCTCTTATTTATATCAGAAAAAGCTTATGATGAACCTAGCCAACTTAATAAATTGAAAATTGTTTTTGTTATAATGTTGTTTTATTTAAACATTGGATAAGTTGATACAAATATTGAATGGTTATTGCCAACGATCATAGATTGATAGCGTAAGTGTTAGCACTTACGCCCCATTAGTTGGTAACTAATTCAGTTTTTAGGATAGGTAATTCTCGACACCAAGTTAGGAACATACTTTACAACAATAGCCACATTTTCCGTGAGTTCCTATCGATTATGTAAGTGTAATTTCGTCATTCAGAATATTAATTTTAAAATACATACTACTTCGATCACGCTATATTTTCGCTAAAGTAGACACTAGTATATTATAGACACTACCACATTGCTATGGTATTCGATCCTACATACTCCGGGGACGAATCTATTGCCAACTACCAGGCGCAGATCCATACTCCACACTGAGAATTACTTAACAGAAAAACATAAAAAATTTTTTTCGTGATGCGGGAACCGCTCCTAATAACTCATAGACAGCATTCGCATTCACTTCCACTGCACTACAGAGGCAATTTATTCACCATATTTATAAAAAATAAATATTTTTACTGTTTCAAAAATGGAGTACGATGTGTAAAACTTATTATATGACTTAGCACAATACTTACTAGTACTGATTCCTAATCTAGGCTATAGCCTGTATTTTGGGAGACAGTGCTCATCCAAAACAATGCAACAATAGACACCAAAGTGAATTACTGCAATACTTAATTTTAATGTTGAATATAAATAAATTTAAATCCAAGCTTGCAACCAAAACATTTTCTACAAACGAAAACTTCAAGTTATTAGCATAAACATCTCAACTACCGGGAACTACATAAAAGCATCTATCCAATTTGGGGAAAGCAGAGCAACATTCAATTGTGAGCTGTATACTTTCTATTCAAACATCACAATGTTTAGATAAGGTACCCCATTTGCTTTCTATCGCAAATAATCTTTTCAAAGGATATTCCGTATTGGAGATAAACGTAAACAAATATGGAAACTACACGTATTTGTGTAATGGAATATGGAATACTTCGCAGAGTATCTTTGATATAAAAATATAAGTTGTGTGTTTTGGTATACCTATTTTGCATTATAGTTTAACTATACTTTTGGACTTATGCTAGGCTAACAAGTGATATACTGAGAAGAAGAGCGTAAAAATAAATTGCGATCCACGCTATGAATTGGACCCTGTGTCCAATACCATTAGTATTAGTTTGCTTTTTAACGGACAGAAATAAGGATTCAGAAGAAATCTTGTTGTAGAAGCAGCATCAAAATGCTTTCCAAAAATTTTACTGTGATAGAACATGTTGGCGTAGCAGAGAATTCGCCGCTATCTTCCTTACACGCATGCACTTAAATAAACAGTGGTTAGATATCATACATTACTTCTTTGTCGTTGGACAACTACACCTATTACGAGTTTGAAAAGGCAGACTACTTTATTTTATTTAAGTAAATGCCAACCAACCTTTTTTTATGAATTAACAAAAAAATTTGACAACTTTCCTAATGAGCTATTCTATATATTAGAAAATTCTTGTTAGCAGAACGATTCATAAACGAAGAGGCATTGCTAATTCGTTTAATATTGTGTTCGTTTCTGAGATACTTTATCTTTTTATAAGTAAATACTGGGCCCAAATATAGAGCTAAACTTGTAGAGACACATATCGTGTAGAGACAGACTGCTGACGCATTAATTCTATATACAAGGCGCGCAGTGTGTGTGCAGCGCAGCAGTTGTCTCCCCACACCCGCTCAGCTAGGTCGCGTACCTAATTATGTAGTTTATTTTTGTATATCTATAATAAGTTTCTGGTACCAGTAAAGAAAGTATATATCAATGTGACTATCATTTCTTACGCATAACGACGCCCCGTACAAACTCATCAAAACAAATATAAGTTATTTAAGTAGAACTCCCACGTGCAATAAAATTAAAATTCCTCTATCGCTGAGGACAAAATGTCCGTTTTTGTCGTTCATGTTTGAGTTTGGACTCGACACAACTACATGTCAATCACAAAAATAACAGAGTAGTAGAGCCTCGCTATTTCAGCATTAATGAGCCGGCTCGACCGGGGAAGTACTACCCTCTCACAGAATATCGACGTGAAATAGCAGTATTCCTACTGTTGTGTTTCGTTCGGTGAGTAAGAGTGCCTGAGGCCCAATCACCCTCTTTCCCCCTTGCCGCTCCTCCTCCTTCCCACTTCCTTTCCTAAACGGTAGGCAACACGCAAGTCATGCCTCTGGTGTTGCAGGCATCTATAGGCTACGGTGACTACTTAACATCAGGTGGGCCGTATGCTTGTTTGCCACCATAGTAGTGTAAAAATAATAAAAAAAATAGTAGTCTTGTATGAGTAACGCACAACACTCGGCAGAATATTAGTGACAAGGTAACCACATAATGTGCTTAGTTGCAGCAGCACACCAGCGGCCAAACACTATAAGTTGTAAAATATGTCTGGCATTCCAAAACTTGATAGGTCAAACCACTATACGATCAGTGCAAACTTTTATTCTTACACATATAGATAGTAAGATTACGCCTTTTATATAGACATCGGAAGCCATAGCACAATTCTATTATGGACCAGAAATCATACAATCATGTCTATAAGTGCTATAATGCAATGTTAACTAATCAATGCAATAATTACAATGTAATTTGACACACTGCAGAATGCATTTGTAATATAATAATTAACCAATTAATACTGAATATTGGTTTTCAGCACTACGTAGCGTAACTGCTACGAACTGCGTAGCGCTCGTAGCGTTCATGTAGCTCTAAAGCTGTCGTAGGTTGATTGCAATTTTAAACGCCTAATTAATTATTTGTTGATGCTGTATTTTTATCCCTAAACTAAATTTTACACGGGGCTGCGCTCGCGTAAAATTAGGTTTGGTTAGGTTATGTTAATAACAGTACCTACCTTATTAAATAAATTATGGCCTATGTAAATCGGTGATAATAAAGCTTTCTAATGGTGAAAGATATATTAAATCGGTTGAGTAGTTTTTGAGTTGAATCCCAACAAACAAACAAAAATAAAATCTGTTCCTTTTTTGTAATATTAGTATAGATATAGATAATAGGGTAGATATATAACATCTATATTTGGTAGTAATACTTTGGCTAGCCAGATCAGTCGAAACCGAAACCGTACCATAGCTAGTAGATCAATGAAGCGATAAATTTGTCAAATTATTTAAAGGTAATATTATGTCTTACATTTACGCGAATGTTATACATTAATTAAACAAATTTATACGGATTGTATCGCGTTAATTATATTTTTAATATTTTTAATAATTAATTAATTTTGAAACTTTAAACTACTATTTTTAAACACTTAACTAGTTACTGTTTACTTCTATTTAAGCTATTTAAATTATAAAACTATTAAGATTTAATTTTACACTTTCTCCGACGTTTCATTTGCTTTTCAGCAGCCATTTTCACGGGGAGAAACAACAACACGGGGAGACTGACAAGTCTCCCCGTAAACTGTAACTAGTAAAAATGTTTAACAATTATAGAAGTTTAAAGTTTCAAAATTATGTAATAATAGTGTTTTAGAAAAAGAAATAACGCGATAAAATCCGTATAAATTTGTTAATTTCAAAATTATATAAAGGTAACAATTGAGGTGACTATGACTGCACGGATGGCTTAGTGGTTAAAGTGGTCGCCTCGCCACTACCACCGCGCCGAGTGTTGTGGGTTCGATTCCCCACACGGGACAAAATTTGAGTGATCCACAAATATTTAGTTGTGCTGACTGGGTGTTCTTCGTGATCGTTGTTTCAATGTTTGTAAAGTCCCCGCGATACAGGACTTATTCCAAGTGCGAGAGTTATCTTTTTAAAAGGAGAAAAGAAAAAGAATTGAAGCAGTCCAATTGTTAAAAAATTGAACTTGAGATTCAGAGATCGTAAATATGAATTCATTCCATTGAGGACGGAGAGACTAGTTCTTAAAATGACAGCTTTTTTTATTATTTAGCTTTGCTAAAGTCACTGGCAACAACTAGTAAATAAATATAATGCAAGAATGTTGTTTGCTAATGAGAAATATAAAAGATACTTCACTAAGGAATAGTCGTAAATGCGCACTCGGGGAAGGTTTCCGTTGTGCTGACAAAGAGTTGTTGTACTGCTAACCTGCGAATCTGTGCAACATTGTCAAATCTCTATACGTTCTATTTATGCGGGGTACGTGGTTCCAAAACTGCTGTTTATTGAAATATATACTTGCAAGTGCGTTTGCGATTTTAATGTAAGCTATGTCATTTTCATAGTATCAATGTTTATATTATATATTTTCTAATATCGGTTAATACTACTTTATACAGGATTTTATCGTGGTTTATTTAGAAAACACTACTTTTAGATCATTGAGTAATTAGTAAACTTCTCTACTTGACGACTATTAAACTGAACGGAAAGATAGCCTTATATGTATACTATGATTGAGTAAAACTGTCAATTTTAAGACTAATGAAAATTTACTGTTTTTGTGAGATTTAAATTAGCTGATGGTAATAAAAGAAAAGACTGTGCAGATGGCGTAGTGGTTTAAATAGTCGTCTCGTCGCTGCCTGTACAGCAAGTGTTGGTTCAATCCCCACCGAACACGACACAAAGAATTGTGTAATCCACAAATAGTTGTTTCATGTCTATGTTGCTTGTTGGATGTTCTTTGTCCGTTGTCAAAATGTTTGTAAAACACCCTGCGATAAAAAAAGTATTCCTAGTGCAAGAGTTGTCTTTTTAACACAAACACACAAAAATATAACCTTACAGCGGCACACTTACGTCCGGACACCAACGAAGCAAACTTGTTAGAAAAGCGCACCATAAAAGCTACTAAATTTCTATCGCCTCAGTTATCCTTGCCTGTTTTAAAAAAATGTTTAAAGATGCATATTTATTGAACGCTCCCAATAACCCTGGACTGCCGTGCCTCGTACAATAGACCATTGGACTTCAGTGTCCTGTTGTATCATGGTGCATGCCATAGCATCTAAGCGTAAGCAAAGCGGTAAAGCAATATCCAAGGCCGAAGCGGTAGTAGTATTGCAGGCTGCTGTACTTGCTTAATATCAGGCGGATTCTAAGATTTTAACGTAGAGAAAACTACATTAGAAATTTAGCAGTAGCAAGTGTAAGGAAATTCTTAGTAACACCAAGGAGAGTAAAAATGTGCCCGGTTGATGATTGACATTATAAAAAGTATCCTATATTGGCCAAGACAATGGCCTATCTGTTAGCAACGTTTAATCCAAATCTGTTCAACGGTTTACGCGTCATTTAGTAATAAACATTAACTAATATAGTATTTATACTTTTAAATTAGAAAATGTTGTTACTACTTGTGAAACATAAATTGTTGTACCTGTTTTTTATAAAATACTAGGTTTTGCCTGCGGCTTCACTCGCATTAGTCAAAGTCAAAGTCATAGCGTGAAAGCGTAACAAATAAAAACAAACTCTATTTACTTCGCATTTGTAATATTAGCTAAAATTACTAATGTACCACATATTGCCTCGTGTAATCAAATCACAAATATTCACATTTAAAACATTAGTAGAATAGGAATGACTACCTTTCATCGCGTTAGAAGAAACAGACCAACATGCTACGCTAAAAGGTATCATCTCAAAATCTTTCAACTTGTACCGCCGCGTACCCATCCACATTTCGCCACTATACGCACTAACCATACCTCACTTGTCTCCTGTCGGCACCGAGTTGTTAATTTTGTAGGACCGCCTCTGCTCTTGTGGTTTATTCGGGCCGTGCACGGTCTGCACGTTATTTAAGAGACTCCGTGACTGCACGCAGTTGATAGCTCGTGGGAATTTCATCGGACACTGTTGGTCCGTTATTAAAAGATATAAAGTTGGGAAAGGATATCGGTGGACAAGAATGAACAGATAGGAACGATTGGATTTTAATTGCTTAGACATTCATTGTCTCACGCTTATATCACTGACGGTATTTATAGGCAAGGATGTGTCCCACATATTTCGTGAGGTAAAGTTTTAGGTCGCATATAATAAAATGGAGCCTACTATCGACTATAGATACAGCTTCTGAGAATTTCTTAATAGATAATCCCTATAGCACTCTGTCCTACCCATGAAGTGAACCCGAGAGTATGTATATGTATATGAAACAACATAAACCTAATATTATGTGCACCTATCTCTGTCACGTACAGCCAGTTCAATGTACAGTTTCAATCAACAGAGTGGTCATACAGACCGGCAGCGACAGCTGCGAGCAGTGACAGGTTCATTTCAAATGCTAATGTACGGACGTAATGTACGGATATGTATGAAAATATAATACTGCATAACATAGCGTATACTAACCACTTAATTTAACCTTTATTAAATTCATGTTGATCTTTATTTTATTTTTACTAAATAATATAATATTCTTTGAAATTAAACTACTATATATTCTACCACATACACGCAACACCATCTAGCCCAAACTAAGCAGAGCTTGTACTATGGGTACTAGACAATGGATAAACATACATACATATATACTTTTTTTTCAGTAAATACATATATATTATACATAGAAACACCCAGACCAAGACAAACATCCATGTTTATGCACACAAATGTCTGACTTGTGCGAGAATCGAACCCGCGACCTCAGGCGTGGCAGTCGGTTACACTGACCACTACGCCATCGAGGCCGACAAATGAAAAGATCCTATATGAAAGATACCTTGTATCCTTTTCTGTACCCTGACAACGTGTATGTGAAATATGATAATTGATCGTTCGAATCAATAAGGCCTGAAAGCAGAACAATCAAACAAACCATCAAATACAAATTTGCTTTTAATATTTAAATAAAATGACCTTAAAAATTTTAAAAAAGAAATCCTAATCCTTTAATAAACGCAAATGGGAATCCGTTTATTTATTTGTTTTTTGCTTATTACGCTTTCAAGCTTCACTTGACCACAGTACATACATATACAGTATTGTAACTCGGCCCTGTCCTTGAAATAATTACCTACAACAGCGCGGTTCGTAGACACGCCTTAGGGTTGCCCGCCTATAGTATTTTAATTTTATCTACCTTTTTGAGTTTCTTTCTAGTTTAGTGATTGTAAATATTATATGTATATTATATTATAAAAATGCAATACCTAATGAATGAAATAGAAAGTGTTCAATAAAATTAAATTATCACAAATCGTACGCTTACTGCTTACAAAACAATCACACCGTCCGTGCTGAGCGCATGCCGACGCCAAGGCGCGTAGGTATGACTTGAGTTCCGACCGTTTGTATGAAGATAGGTTACTGTATGTTTATGTACTGTGACTTGACCGATCATTATGAACTTTCTCAGACACGTTGTCAGGTGTACCGAAGGATATAAGGAACGTTTCATTCAGAAATAAGAACTGATCTCGAGCGAGCGAAGCCACGGGCAAAAGTTAGTAAACAATAAAACACAATAGAAAGCTTCACTTTAGTAAATTCTTCTAAGTGTCTTTCATGTTTTGGCAAGGATTCGCTTAATTCAGTATGAAGTCTTTGTAAAAGTATTGTTCATTGAAATTAAACTGCTATATACGGATTTTATCGCGTTGTTTATTTGACACTTTATTATAAAATTTTGAAAATTGTTACACTACTGCTATTAAACTTTACAAATTTTCAAGCTAATAAAATTATTATTAAACTATTCAGATTTAATTTATTTTTACACTTTCCCCGACGTTGCGGTTGCTTTTCAGCAGCCATGGTCACGGGGAGACTAAGATGGCAGTTGTCTCAATGTTCCAGTGTAGTTATTTCAAAGTACCCGAACATAATTTAATCATTGGTGTTTCTATTTACGCAGAATGAGCTCAAAGTATCATGAAGTCTAGCTGTGGTTTGCTTCTTCTTGGGTTTGACTATTTTTATTACTGGATCCCAAGCTGGTGGTACATTCCAACCATCTTCTCTATTAAAATTAGGATGTTTTTTGATTTCAATAGCCTCGCGAAGCATCCTTGGTAGGAATCAGTGTTCTTTAGCGAGAATCTGTGGTTTGTCAAATCTCAGGTAGTGGTTGGTCCCCTGTTGCACATGTTCAAACACAGCAGACTTAATAGTTTAATAATAATTTAATTAGCTTAAAATTAGTAAAGTTTAATAGTAGTAGTAGTGTAACAATTTTCAAAATTTTGTAATAAAGTGTCAAATAAACAACGCGATAAAATCCGTATATAGCAGTTTAATTTCAATGAATAATATTCGCGTAAATAGAAGACAATATTATAAAAGTATTGTTGTTAACGCCTATAATAAATTTTAGTCTCCACGTAATCGATATGATATGCTATGAAAAAACTGCCAGGCGTTTACGATTATTTCATACATTTTATTATTTATCTACCACCGCCATATTTGTCACAATTACAAAATACTTTGTGCGCGAAACTTCTGCTCCGAGTTAAAATTATTAAAATACGTTTTATACACGAAGATACTATTGTTACCACAAACTGAGTTTTCCTACGAGCACAAGTGTAGTCCGAATCAATTGTACTGCTAACAAACCCTTGGTGCAGCAGCATAATGACCCAGGTTAAGAACTTTTGTTTGCAAATATTATAATAATATCAGCCCTGTATTAAACTGTCCCACTGCTGGGCACGGGCCTCTTCTCTGTGTGAGAAGGGTTAGGTAGTCCACCACGCTGGCCTTGTGCGGGCTGGTAGACTTCACCTATCTTTGAGAACATTATGGAGAACTCTCAGAACAGGTTTTCTCACGATGTTTTACTTCACCGTTAAAGCAAGCTATAATTATTGCTGATATTGGTATTGGTGATAAATCAACACCCACCTAGTAACAACAAATTGAACGTCAATTAACAGGGTCCATAAATCAAGCATTTAACGAATTAATCAGATGAATATTAACCGCAGTTTGGGCACCGCGGCGCACGGTCTGTCCACTGTGGCGACTCAGTAAGTATGATTAATGTCGCACTCCGATAATTATGGGACATGCTGAATACTCTGTGATATCGATAGTTTTAGATCAGGTAAGGTTTCCGACCAAGCCTTTCTAGACTGTGTGGTAAATCATTACATATTATTGTCAAAAAAGAGGTGTAGATATTGTAAGCTAAGCATATTAATTCAATTTTAAATTAATTAACATCTTTTCCATCGATGCCCAAAAAGATACTTAAATTTTATTACAATATTACTATCTAACGTGAAGTTAAACACAGTAGCGATACCCTAGTGGAGAAATCGTTGTACAGCCACGTCTTTAATTATAATATTCAATCACATACACACAACACCATCTAGCCCGAACTAAGCAGAGCTTGTACTATGGTACTAGACAATCGATAAACATACATATATACTTATTTTTTTGTAAATATGTACATATTATATTATTGACGACTTGATGGCGTAGCGGTTAGTGTAACTGACTGCCACACCTGAGGTCGAGGGATCGATTTCCGCACAAGTCAAACATTTGTGTGCATGGACATGGATCAAGACAAAAATCCATGTTCATGCACACAAATGTTTAAATTGGGCCGCCGACAGATTAGTCACAGGTGTAACAAGGAAGAGCCTGGTACTGGTACGCAGCAATAGGCTCCCATGGAGTCTGGTTATTTGTCCAGACACATAACCAGACTCCGTGCTGCTTCTAAAGCATCAATTATCGGCAAGCTTGCAATAAGAATGTAAAACGAGTGATCAGTTGCATAGTGAGTGGAAATCTATAATCGCTGCCTACCCCTCCGGGTAATTGTCGTGAGCCTAAGTATGTATGTATGTTGCTGCACAAAAATAAGTAGCCACAAAAGCATTAACTTAATAGAAAACCGGCGATCAATCATTATTTAAGTGAAACTTCGCAAAATACATCGTTTTATCTATTTTAGACGACGAAATGGAATGATTAATGTTTGTGCACTATCTGTACGGAGAATCTCCGCAACAGAACCCTTTTCATTTACTATTGTTGCTAAGATTTTAAATTAATGAACTCTACGGAATCTTTTGTTAAAAATACAATGGAAAAGTTAATTAATTTTTGTTTCTTATTTAAGTTTAGTAGTGGCTTTTTAGGATCATGGGCTATTGTGTACCGTTTTTAGATTCGTGGAGTATTTATTTTAAAACACAACTACTACCTTACTATAATCTTTGTGTTGTGGGCGGTAATGCTAGTAAGACGCACGCACTGTATATAAAATACAGTGCGTGCGTCTTACTAGCATATCACACTTAGAGACGTGACAAAATACTGCACAGTTGTTGGATGGTGCAACCTGAATCTTTCCATATGGACCATAGCTCTATAGTAATGTATGGGTGAAAATTGCTGGCATCTCCGTTTTTTTATATACATCTAATTTGGCAAACAAGCATACGGCCCACCTGATAGTAAGTGGTCACCGTAGCCTATAGACCCCTGCAACACCAGAGGTATCACTTGCGCGTTGTCGACCCTTTAGGAAAGGAAGTGGGAAGGAGAAGGAACGGGAATGAGGGAAAGGGGGTGGTTGGGCCTCCGGCACTCTCACTCACTGAACAAACACAACAGTAGGAATACTGCTATTTCACGTCGATATTCTGTGAGAGGGTAGTCCTTCCCCGGTCAAGCCGGCCCATTCATGCTGAAATCAGCGAGGCTCTACTACTCAAATCTCTCATACTCGTACGAAAAGCTGCTAGAATAAGTGTGATACGGAGTACTACACATAGAACACATGATACACAAAAACGGAACAACCATCTATTATTACAAAAATTAAGTCCTCTGATGGAATTCAAAGATTTACCTGCTTTTGTTTAAAAATCAATCAATTTTATGGCTCTGGCAATATTATAAATTTATCAATCTGAGAATTATGAGGTATGAATCTGATGACATCGATATCGTCTCACATCTAGAAGGGATAAGCAGAGATATACTTCACCCAAATTTCGCCAACACAAATTTCAGGTGCCAGACATGAGAGAGACCTGAAATAGGTCCTCCTCCTATTGGAGGCGGGCCTACTTTAGTTTAAGTGGTACTGAGTATTTGTTGACAGAATAACTTTGCACCACACGAGAATCGAAATTGAGACCACAAGCACAGCTGCCGCTTACAGTACCTGTCACCTGCTGTATCATAAATACATACCCTAAATATGCCTCATATCAACCAGACTTTTTAGAGTTCGAAAAAACTCTTATACAGCAGCTTTGTCCGTCCGTCCGTATGTCTGTTATACAACTTTCAACTCAAGAACCGTAACAGCTAGAGACTCGAGGTCAACTCCATTCGACTCAGCATAGTCGATATATACCCCGAAATGACTATGACCTTTAACCTCTGACCTGAAGGACACGTGATACCATCTTTCAACTCAAGATCCGTAAAAGCTAGAAACTCGAGGTCAACGCCATTCGACTCAGCATAGTCGATATACCTAGAAATGACTAGGTATGACCTTTGACCTCTAACCTCAAGGTCACCTGATACCGTTTTTTCGAACTCTAAGACTTACGGTAATTCATGGCCGTTTCTCACTTGTTATAAAGATATTACTTAACTAACGTAATAGCTAATATTACTGAATACATTCGCCACATCTCTGATACTCCGTCTAGGGTGTAGGGGCGGCGATGCTGTCACTTCACATGATTTATGCCGCACCGCCGTTGTTCTGTGCTAATGCGCCGCCCGGGCTAGGCACCAACTAAATAATAAAACCACGCTTCAAAGTGCCGCGCTATTCATTAACGATCTTAGAATTGGAGATGGTTTTATTGGTAGATGTGGTAATTAGCGCTTCCGTGGTTCCTTGGCGTAGTTTACGGTTACAGTTATGGAAGATCAGAGAGGTCCCAGGTATGATTCTTGAATTAGACTAAGTATTTTTCATATTTAAACCGCAGAGCAGCTTGTGGCAAGCTGAATGTGAGTGGTGACACTGTGGTCCTGAATGCCTCGGCGAGTTAGTTAGGGCCTCGTTTCGGCTTGCCTTTACTGGTTTATTAGGGTGGAACTGCAAGAGCGCCCGTGGGACACTCAACTCTAGCTTGCCTTGTTCGACCGGTCAGAGGGCATCCGCCAGACGTATATGCTCGGGAGTAGAAACATCTTCAAATAATTTCACATTCATATTATTACTAGTGTCTGCCTCCTATAACTTAAAGATGATGATCAGGACATGATCTGTATGCCAAGTTACATCTAAATCCATTCAAAATTATTTACGTCATTGAGTAACAAACACCGAATTATTTTCTTGATGACACAAACAAACTCACATTCACATTTGTAATCTTCCCTCTTAGCCTTTATTATTCCCAAGTCACTCGGCTTTTCTGGTCTATCCGGATTTGACTGGATATCAGTTTTTACACGGAGCGGCTGCCACCTGACCTCCGCAACCCGAAGGCTAACGATGACCTAAGGCTAGACCAGTGTCAGGATATTAGAGGGTACTGACTTTCCTAATAACGACTACCATAGATGTTCATGGCAGCCGGGACCGACCGCTTAACGTGTTCTCCGAGGCACGGAGCAGGCGATAATTGTCAATCAATACGCACATAATTTCGAAAAGTCATATAACTTCCGAAAGTCAGAGGTGCGCGACGTGGGTTCGAACCCGAGACCCTCTGCATTGCAGTCTGTTGGTCTCCCCACTGAGCTATCGCTGCACATTCACATTTGTAATATTAGTTGGAATTTTGATTTTAGGATGAAGACACAACTTTATCACACTTTTACAATAGTACCTATAGATTATGAGCAAAATACTAATGGTGGAATTATAGAAGTAGTTTTATCATTCAAATGCCTTACGTCACAGGTGAACTCGTAAACGTACGGAACCTCAGTTTATCTCCACTTAAACTCGACGTTTAACTGCTGCGGTAGTTATATTCGTGTACGGTTATCACATAGCGACAGGCAACGTCGTAAATTATAGTTCGCTAGATTATGGACGCGGCTTTGTTTGCATATACGAGTATAGTAGCTAGAAAGTCGGCCTCGATGGCGTAGTGGTTGGTCTAACCGACTGCCACGCCTAAGGTCGCGAGTTCGATTCTCGCACAAGTCAAACATTTGTGTGCATGAACATGGATGTTTGTCTTATTCTTGGTCTTTCTACTTATAAGATAGATGTATTTGAAAAAAAAAAGTGTATATGTATGTTTATCCATCGTCTAATACCCATAGTACAAGCTCTGCTTAGATAAGGCTAGATGGTGTTGTGTGTACGAGATAGAATGTTATAAAATTTTAAAAAAAGTTTGGTATTCGTGATGATCTGGTTGATATACTCTATGACCAAATTACAAAACAAAACCAGCAGTGATCATCTAGCTGAGAGCCTACATAGAGAATTAATCAGAATGCCTTGTAATCTAAGTTCGATTAAGCACCTCTGACTTTTCAGAGTTATGTGAGTATTTACGACAAACATAAACATATTTTTCAACTAAATTATATATTATTTAAACAAGTCAACATTTCAGTATTTAAGTTTATATAAGTGTTAATTGTGTTTATACAAATAAATAAATAATTATTAAATAGTTAATTATCGCTCGCTATAACGTGTAACCTTTAGGGTTTACTTTAAGAGAAATGTAGATATAATTAGAAAGTACAATGAGAGAAGGTATAACAAATATACTCTTAATGTATTAAGATTACAAATAAAAGAGACAATCTTTACTTATATAACTATAGTCAGGGCGTGGTTCGCTAAAGACTTGCTTCGTGGTCCTTGTACAATCAGGACACTTAGCTGAAGGTGTAAAGCCGGGCCGCAAGCCCCCGACTGACGCCGTCCGTTCCTTATATAGTCTCGCACCACCGGTCGCGAGAGGTGGCTAGTGACGTGCGCCCGCGTTCGCCGGGCGTCTAGTCGATTATCGTCACAAACGGTTAAGAAAACATCGTGAGGTCACATGCTTGTCTGAGAGTTCTCTATTATGTTTTCGAAGACATCTGAAACTTGCCAACCCGCATTAGGCCAGTGACGTCCGTGCGCAGCGATGGCAGTTTATAAATAGGATTTAGTAGTAATATAATTATATTTCCTATTCCATCGGCAACAACATTAAACATATTCTGGGAAAATGCCTAGCTTAGAAAAATTTTGACCGACAAGCGTGTCTGAAGAATATAATAAATTGTTCGATTGTTGTTTTTTTTTTAGTCAGCACTAGGAATATATTCTATGTCGCGGGGGTATTTACAAACATTCGAACAACGGACACAACATTCAGACTCGAAAGAACCATTTGTGTAACACACAATTTTTTGTCCCGAGTGGGATTTGAACCCACAACACTTAAACCACTACGCCATCTGTGCAGTGCGGTTAAGTAAATCAAGACATCAAGATCATATCAAGAAAAATCCATAGGCTTTGCCAACTCCGCCGAAACTATGTGTACCTACATACATAGAATTAATAGTTATACAGATACTACTACTACTGCAACATATGACACTTTCATATTATATCTTTATGACTAATATAGTATATTGTAGTAATGTATAATATGTCAGTGTTATTATATACAGAACTAGATGGTGATTCAGAAATCGCCTAGTTAAATTATATAAAAATATCTTTCAGTTTTCTCTAAGGTAACATTTTCTTATTTTTTTTATTAATTCAGCATATCTAGCAATACTTCTTATCGGTTCAGCCTTCCTCAAGTGGTGCGCTTGCAAACGAAAACCAATATTTTTTTATTAGACGACTATTATATATAAAATCTATGGACGACAGATATCAGCCAATTGTCTCACAAGCAATTGCCATCTTTACTAAAGACTTGCCCGTATCACACACACTTACTCCAGCTAACACGTCACTACTGCTCCATTAAGTAAACGTGGCTAATCCCCGCATCACTGGGGATTATTAACCCTTAGAGTTTATTACCTGTGCACTCCTCAGTACCTCCTCCTGGCTCAGTTGAGACTAACTTTATTTCGGACTATTGGACCCTTCAAATCCCTGTTTAATGACCAGCCTTTATGGGTGTACTCTCGGTAATGTCGGTGAGTTTGTATCTAAAACAATTGCGATTATACATTTTAATTTATTGTAAAGATGTATGCGAAACAAATGATGACGATTATCATGAAATGTCGCAAACACATGTATGCAACAACATTGTTAGGGGTACAGAAAAGGTCAACTGTTTAAGGTGACAAACAAACTAATATTCGGATTAATGATATTATGGTTAGAATTTCAAAGAGTATTCATTTTTAACATACCTAGTCTCACACCTATGTACATATATAGTTGTACTAAGCATTAAGGTAAGCCTTTAGTATGAGACACAACTTGTGTCGATATCCTTACGCCATCACAATATCTTCCTAGCATAGTGGGTTGTGCTGGTACTGCTGCTGCATCAGCGGAGACGGTCAAACGGCGTAAATATCAAAACCTCATTGCTAGGTCTGTTTAAAGAGACCTAGCAAAGCCGATCGTCGCTTCGCGTGACCAGACCTGGTATTTTCTTTGTAAAAGAATAAGCATTGCCATTCAAAGTGGTACGGAGAAATACTATAACGCTTTTTAATTTCGTTGTTTTATTTTCTTTTAAGTTTATATTTCTTGAAAATAATTTATAGCAACGATAGCTCAGTGGGGAGCCCAACAGACTGCAATGCAGAGGGTCTCGGGTTCGAACCCACTTCGCACACCTCAGACTATCGGCAGTCATATGACTTTTCAAAATTATGTGCGTATTGATTGACGATTATCGCCTGCTCCGTGCCTCGGAGAGCACGTTAAGCCGTCGGTCCCGGCTGCCATGAACATCTATGGCAGTCGTTATTGGGAAAGTCAGTACCCTCTAATATCCTGACACTGGTCTAGCCTTAGGGTATCGTTAGCCTTTGGGTTGCGGCGGTCAGGTGGCAGCCGCTCCGTGTGAAAACTGATATCCAGTCAAACCCGGTTAGACTAGAAAAGCCGACCCCAAGGGAATAATAAAGGCTAAGGAGAAGAGAAGAAGATTTCTTGAAAATAATTTGTGTCTATATTATGTAAATAATTTAATTATGTCATTGTTTATTTGAAATAATAATATTATTAAAGCACTAAGTAAGTTAAATATTCTTCTTCTTAAGAAGAAGTCAAATATTAATAAGCAGCAAACACGACCACCGTTACGCGACTGCCCACCTCAATACTGTCGTATAATTTTCACATACGTCTGTCTACACAACACTATATTAACATAGGCCTTTTGTTTGATGCGCAATTACTACGCGAACAGGCTCCGTACAGTCCTGATATATCGTGCGGGATTTGTCAACGTTATTTAGTTACCCGTGCAGTTTCCAGCTTTGGGGAAAATAATATGAATGTTGGGCTTAAGGGAATATCTGTACGGTGCTTCGTTGGTGTTACCTATGTTTTTGGTTGGTGTCTGTATGATATTAATGAGTATTTGCTGAGGTTTGTAATGTTTAAACGTCCACAAATTTGTTAGAATACATGTCTACAGTATAAATGTGTATTTACTGTGGTTTGTAGAGATTAAACTACAACAGTAAAATTTGAGTAGGTACATTTTACATTAAATTTTTTGTAAGTATGACGCCTATACGATATTACCATACGATATTTTATTGCTTTTAATGGCAGACGAACCAACAGCTGACTTGTTAGTCCACACAGCCACTGTTTCCCGTGATACTAGTACTGTCTTAAACTTTATTTGAATAAGGACAATTAATAACAGCGACAGCTAAGTTGGAGGCCGTTGGACTACCACGCATTTAATTATCGCTCGCTTTAACGGTGAAAGAAAACATTGTGAGGAAACCTGCATATCTGAGAGTTCTCAATACTGTTATCGAAGATATGTGACGTCTGCCAACCCGCACTAGGCCAGCGTGGTGGACTATGGCCTAACCCTTCGTAATCTGTAAAGAGGCCCGTGCCCAGCAGTCGGACAGTTTAATACAGGACTGAAATTATTATTATTCCTCTGTTTCTCTTATCACAGGTATTTTCTAACATATGATATTAGAAAATACCTGGCCCTTTGTAAGGCTTACACGGAGACATGGGTTTAACGTGAAGAGGCCCTTCGAGAGTTTTAATCAATGGTGGGATAGAACACCGACAGCGGCACTAGCCACATCAGGCGTAGGACTATTGCTACGTATGGATTCTAATATATGGGCTATGGGTATGGGTGTTTGGTGGACCGGTATATTGGTAACTACGGATGAAAAACGGCGTCTGCCCTGAATACTCTAATAGCATCGATGCAATGGGCAGTCAGTGACTCACCAACTCACTAGATGGGCTCCCTGAATAGCCAACATAGGCATACAAGCCACCAGCAGACGGCAACACCGGTGCGAGCGGCTATGGGTGGCGAGCGATGCGGCGCCGGTTTCACTATCACTGGTCTCTTGACAACGGAGACCCAAAGCGGGTTTCCCCGTAGTTATGGCTTTGAAAATGACCCTTCCACCCTTGCCTGTCTATTGTAAATTATATTATATTTACTCTAACTATTAAGCATGTTTATAAACTGTATGCCGAATAATCGTCCATGACTAGCCCTTGGGTTTCGGCTAAAAAACAGCGCTGCGGTCATCCGTAGCAAAGGCTGAGCTGAAACTTTTTGGACACACTGCACAACATTTTCTTTATATTTTTTTTTCTTATTGTTTGGTTTACTTTTTGTTTTAATTATAGTAATTATTAGAAATAGTAAACACTTGTACAGCTACCATGTTAATATGTTGTGTTTTTATTGGTTTGTCTAATAAATTACTTTTCTTTCTTTCTTTATTTCAAGTATATAGCTCTAGCGGCTCCCCTCTGGCCAGCCGACCAAGGCAAGCCAGAGTTGAGACTCCTACTGGCGCTCTTGAAGTTCCAACCCAGCCAACCAGTAACGCCAAGTAAGGCGGGGAGGACGACTAGTCGACTCTTTGAGGCATTCAGGACCGCAGTGTCGCCACTCACATTCAGCTCGCCACAAACTGCCGTGCGGTTTGTGCGCTTTTATTTAACCTGGTGATATATTTTTTGTTTATATCACAAGGCGACGATGGTACTTTAAAAGTTAGTGTACTGTGCCCTCCGTTTTCACGTTAGTCTCATGATGAGATAACGACTGTCCCAGAGGGATTATTATTTATTATTATTATACAGCGCTCGATAAATACCACGGCATGTAGCTCCTACCAGAGCCTGCAAATACGTGGGAGAAATATTCGCTGGATGGAAACGTATTAAATCATGAAACCTGCTGCGGTGTCGAGTGGTACAATAGGAGAAAGATTTTGATAGCAAGTTATAGATAATAAAACTGTATTCTAGGTTACAAACGTGTTAAATCAATTGACGACTCGACGCCATATTGTACTTTGTAATGAATATTTTTTATAATATACTTCACATAATTAAAAGGAAACATTATTTGTAGGGTCCATAGACGCCACTAAATAATGTAAGATGGTTTCAGAAACTAGACATTTAGCCTATTGTTAGTATGTCCTTATAAAATAATAAAATATACTTACTTATAAAATGCCGTGGCTTATGTCATCCCTATTATACAGTTCAATAAGTCAAGCGAAAGAGCTAGTCATATAATCGCATATTTTTTTATCTTGTTTCATATCTCTATAACAAGCACATTAGCCTGCAGCGTTATGACAATTCTCCACTCCATTGAACACATTCAAAGGAGAGGAAACCTTTTTTTCTAATTAACAACTGGCCAAGGGCAATTAGTGGTAAGGACAAGTCAATCATGCGGTTAATTTGATCTCTGTTTATATAAATGTGCATGTGACCCTGTGTGTGTGCGCGCGCGTGCGTGTGTCACCCTCTTTAGCAAGATAATTGGTTATTATAAACCTATAACTAGATCTGGAGGTATTTGAAAATATGTGACTGCCTCGATGGTGCAGTAGTAGTAAGTGCATGAGGTCTCGAGTTCGATGTCCGGATTAGGCAAAGTATTTCTATTATGAAATTCTCAGTCAACACGGAGACTGGAACTGCGCTAATAATACAACTCTGCTTATTCCTTCAAGGATATAAGCATGAGTCTATGATGTATAAAAATAATTATAAGAGTCGTTCCTTGTAATGACATATCAATTTTTCAAACTGTTTTTAATTCCTATCTACTAATATACCTCTATAGGGAATCTGTTAAAGTATAAGAATATGTAAGACCCACATAAATTCGTATTCACATATTCAACATACACATGTAATATGCAAAAAATCGAACATAATAAAATAATGGAAAAACACAGTTGTACTTAGTAACATATACAATTATTTATAGGTAGGTACCTATATCTCAAGCTAAGATAGAATGTAAAATATAAACGAGAAAAAGTTCTGCTTCATGACATTACATCTATTAATTTATATTGTATGCTTGATATAGGTGTGGTTGAATCCATTAAATCTCCGTCGCAATATCAAGTTAGTGATAATTTAAGTTCGCTTAGTTGGACTTTAGGTCTGCCTAGACCCACGGCATACCTAAGTCATAACACTTTGTACACAGACACTAGAAATAATTCCTGTGTCGCGAAGGACTTTACAGATATTCAAACAACGGACACAAAGAACACCCAGACTCGGACAATCATTTGTGGATCACACAAATTTTTGTCCCGTGTCGAACCCATAACACTCGGTGCGGCGGCAGTCGCAAGGCGACCACTTAAATCACTACGCCATCCGTGCAGTCAGAAGAAAATATCAAAGTCTGCTTAGTAGGATTTTAAGTCTGCCTGGACCCACGGCATATGCCATAACCCATTGCGAAGTCAGGAGAATTCAATTATTAATTTTTTTTATTCGTTTCGAAAAGTAACTGGTATTATTCCCAGCTCACGACAGGCGTCAATAGGCTTCGTCTTTTATAGCCTGGTAACTTAAAACTTAGTAAGCAAGTTTGCTTTAATATCTAAGATCTGAGCCTTCGGCGATATACCAGCAACGATTACGGTAGTTGGCATGTGTATGTTTACCGTGCCTACAGATGCACATACAAGTAATATATTATAACGTCTGTCATAAAAATCCATGAATATATCATATTTTATAGGTTTATAAACTAGCAGGTATTGTGCACGAAGGGTTCCGGGTGATGGATGGCGCCATAAAGGTTGTATCTGGGGTCCGTTCACTGACTCCACACTAAATATATTTATTTGTGATATTTTATAGGTATGGCAAAATAATAAATAGTTCAGGGAGTATTTGCATTTATTCCAAAATTCATGAATAGCACTAGTTTCATCGCCAAGGCGACCGTAAGCGATAATAAGTAAGCGATTGAAGACCGGTTCTGTCATTAAGAAGCAAATAATTTTAGTTACGGACAGTACTTTACTGTTCGTAGCTAAAACTAACCGTTTCTTGAATATAGGAAACAGACATGTAATTCTGATTCCAAACAAGTAATGGACAGGGTAATAAAAATTTCCTTGATCAAAAACTGTACAAATATTATTAGAACGAATGACTTTAGTGGTCTCGTCACTATCCATTGTATTGTGAGTTCGATCCACGAATTGAAACCAAAACTTCATACATGACACGAGTTTAATTTCTGGATCGGGCAGTTTGATTTAATTTTTTGTCATGAAGTGTCTGTTCGACAGCGATGAGCCATGGGCCATGTCCTGAAATAACACTTTTTCAATCCTTCAATCAATTTATTCTGCTTTACAGTTATATTTACACAGTCATCATAATCGCAGAAGTTAATCTTAATCCTAACTATGCAAATATTTTTTAGTTTGTTTGTTACGCGTTTACGCCTTAACTACTCAGCCGATCATCATACAATTTCGAATACACGTTTTTACGGGTACCACAAAGGACATATAGTACCTTTCATCCAGAAAAAGTAGTTACTAACCTTACCTACATTTATGCGAGCGAACTCGCGACAGAATCTTTGTATTTATATACAGAGATCATATGTATACCAATATCACATGATAATTACCATCTACCTGCTCCTATTACAACAATAAGACAACTGCCATGCATATTCAACGGGCAAGCAAGTTACATCAATTAATATATAAACTAACCCGAGTGACCGTTCGGTCACAGCCGGAGGGCATCATTACACTAATACTGTCCTAACTAAACTCGCTTTGTGTTTATCTGTATTGCACTGTGGATCTACAGAACTTGGTAATGTTTTGACCATGTGACGCTGCGGAATGAATATTGGATATAATGAGATTTGTATTAGCAGTCCAGTTGTGATTGTGAACGGCGAAATATGATATAGAATTGAATATTGTTTAGACTGATGATTAATTTTGCATGAAAGGTGAAGATAGGGGTCGGTCGCCTTGCTGCTGCCGCTGTATTGATCATCGAAGAGATGCATGCAAAAAATAAAAATTTTACCATTTAGTTATGATCAAAGAGTCTTATTGGTTTTGTAGCATAGTATTATGTTTCAGTTTATTTGTTATTGATCGTGCTTCGATTAACGGTTTGAGCGACCGAGCCGGCAACCCGTTAGCCAATTTTTTTCACAACAGAAGACCTCAATGATACTTCATTAGGTTTTCTGTTAGAAAACTAGTAAATATGTATATACTTACTATTCGCAATACTCGCATATTGCACCTGCCGAACGGAAAAGACAAAAAAATAAACGATGGCTTTCCAACGTAACTGACAATATTATGAATCAGATAAGTCCTATAGAACAGCCAGGTTAAGAGTTCCCAAGAACAACGACCATACATAAAGAATGTGACCAGACAAAATAAAATGAAATAGATATTACATAACCGTAGCAAAGGGAAATCTCTAATCTCTGCCTACCTCTCCGTAAAACAAGCGTGAATATACATAAAATCTTTTAATTACTTTCCTTTACAATCCACATCCATTGTCCAAACATAACATCCACAATTAACAAATATTTTTGTCTCTGAAACGGAAACGTGGAAGTAAAAACCAGTCATATCATCCTGAACAAATAATTAACTTGAAACGTGAATACGGCTTTTAATTATTCAGACTTCAAATATTAAACTGGACAGACGAGGTTTTAGAATTATTTGTTAATACTGTAGTAATAAATACGTCGGTTTTTAATGAGACTCTGCTACTTATAGCAAGTAATTACTTTCTGGGTATTTTAGTCTGAATTAGAGTAATTACTAAAGTATTATAGATTAACAATTAGGTGTTTGTAACTACTGATATTTAGACAAACTTGGAGTATATAAAAAATACTGCCCTATATTTTAAGCGTAACTGTTTTTTAAATATTCTGGGCGGCTGGAGCAATGATTTAAGAAGTTACCCTGCCACTTCGCTGCTCCAAGCGTTATCGTATTGTGTGGTTCAAGGATATTTATTTTGCAAAAGGGTTCAATTTCGGTCATTGTTTTTAAAATCTGTGATCTTTGTTTACGATTTTTAGCGAATCTTGAGGCCTATGTCTTACTTTCAAGTGCAGGCGAACAGGCAATTGATTACTGTAGCCTAATCTTTAAAAGCTGTTATTTAATATGATTGTTTAGTACGTAAGCTGAATTTTTTAAAATCATTTTTTTAGATTTTTAATCAGCCACGATGTATATAATAAAAAATCTTTTTGTCTAAGGGTTTCTTGTATCAGTATTTAAGATATGTACACCACCCGGATATCACCCAAGCTACTAATTAGATTTAACGTTTATAAACTGTACAAGTTATCGCTCAATCGTCGAAAAAGTACCATAGATTATTTAATTTCGTGTAATAAGATTTTCCTTTTAAACTATAGCTTATTAAGGGATTTAAAGCTTTCTTTTCACGTACCAATATATAGATCTGTGGTTTCGGCACATTACCTTTGACTGGCAGAAAAAGTTTTATTACTAAACAATGTATGACAAATAAGGCTAAGTAAAACTTAATTTGTAAAACGGTACAAGTATACTTTAATGCATCTACGAGATAATATGAAACGTTCAAGTTACGGGTGAACCTCGAGGCGTGCACTGAAATCGAGAAGCGCTACAGTCCGATAAGTCAACTGTATTTCAGCTTCACTGCCACAAACCTTATCTTTGTTTTATACACCTTCACCCCTACCATGAAATCACGTTTTTGCTAGCAGATCGAACTTTAAACAAAGTGATCTTGCATAGGTTTAAACCTTTTATTTTTAGAAAGACTGCTACTCCTGCGCTACGAATAATTTTTGTGACACGGAAGACTTAAAAACACCCAAACAACAGACACAAAGAGAGACTCCAAACAACTATTTATGGATCACAACGAAATTTTTGTATTGCGTGGTTTCGAATCCTCAATACTCGGCGTGCCATCCATCTCAACCACCACGTTCTCACAACTACTAGTATTTCGCTTAGGAATACTATAGTATGTACAAACATCTGTCACGCAGACTGCTACGTTCCACAAGGAAAAACCTACGCCACCTAGTAGGTATAATAACGGGCCACTGCTCACTTAACAAGCACCTGTTCAATATCGGCATCACTAACAGTCCCTTATGTAGAGGCTGCATGGAGATCGAGGAGACATCGGCTCACGTGCTCCAACATTGTAAAAGCGTGAGCAACCAACGGGCGACACTCGTAAACAGTCCAGAAACGATGAAGAAGGTACTGCGCAACATCGGTCCCCTATTATCTTTCTGGACGGAGCTGAGGTGGTATGAGTAACCGAACAATATTGCGCGTCGGCTACTTACGCACAATGGCCCAATTTTGGGGCTAAGTGCGGATAACACACGTCCAACTAACTAATTAACTATAGTATGTAATGAGGATATAACCTCGAAAGGATAATTAGAAGTCCTACATAATAAACGGCAATAAGCTGACTTATTGCCGTATCCTGGGCACTGTTCCTGACTCTGTGACACTACTGAGAAAATTTATAATCCTAATCTGAATTATTATCAAGTGAGTTGTTCGGCAGTGTATAAGCACCGTCAAATCTCTTCTCTGTCTCATCCACGGGATCATGATTATGATCAGAGAGCAAATATCGCCAAATTCCTAACTTCTTCTTCTGCTTGATAGCAGATTTTTGGAATCTCTTGACACAAAAATAATATCTTGTTTTAATCTAAAGCCTCATACTGGGCATGGCAAGGCAGCCGTAGTCGCCAACCACTAGACCAAGAGACGCTCTCATAAAAATATTTTTAAAGTATCACATAAGACTTGAATATTTTGCAACAAATAGTAGAGTCTTCACAAAGCCAGCTGCAAGCAAAACATGCATTATGTATAAGTTTTTATAAGACGCGTCAGAAAATGCAATTTGAAACAAAGTATCAAGTTTAATGCGATCCTCAGATTAAAAATGGCGAGAAAACACCGAAGGAGAGTGTATAAAAATGATTTTGATGAATTGTGAACTGCGAAAGTTTTTGTAGTGTAATGTGAAATTATTTAATACTTGAACTATTTCTATTTGAAAACTACAGTTGTGAAATTTTCTTATTTAGTTGGTAATCATTTTGTATTGTTGGTATTATATTTCAGTATCTGAATTTATGGTCGTTTGTGGCAGACGATCTAGTTGTAATTATGTAGTTACAAAGTTGTCACTTGTTTACCATCAAGGAGCTGGTGGCAAATGGTTACCAACGATCTTGAACATTAACATTTTCTTAGTATCGCAGGAATATTGCTGAGTAACCAGCACCATTTTTATGTACAAACACATTGGTAGCAAGTAGTTTTAACTAAGGTAGACTCGAGACGGCTCCGGGGTGGTCTCGGGCTCAAGTTCCGGACGAAGTGTTATTGGGTGTTACTGACAAGAAATTCACAGTAATAGCACGGAGACTGGAACTAAAACCGATAGACGGTAATATGCTTGAAATCTGGGACCAAACATTAGGGCTCAAGAAATGTATGTATGTGTAATACAACTATGCCTACCACTTCAGTATATACGACCATGTGTATATGGTGGTATCCAGGAAAAGTAAACAAAATAATCCTTACTCAGACATACCCGACCTCGGACCAAAGAACATTTCATTTTACTCTATCAAAAAATAAAAAATAAT